>JAOTBA010000004.1:5746910-5763019 GCA_025629845.1 Erythroxylum squamatum | reverse complement strand
ATATTCACATGTGTGTGAATATACAATGATGCATGAGAATGAAATGCACTTCTAATTTCTCACAGTACACTCAATTCACTATCTTGGGTCTAGCCCCGAACATAGGATGTTACACAAATCATGTAGCCTTTATGGATTTGAATTATTCGGAAAGCCATTTGTTACTAATGTTACATGTAAGCACTGATAGTTTTGTTTTGTTTTACCGATTGATGTGCATATATATATTAAGTTTATTTGTTTATACATTTGTATTATGTGTACTGCTTATAGTTATATGAAAGTTGTCAAACCCATATGTATGAGAGCTATTTTTATAATTTTTATTAGTATTGTTATTTTAAGATGATGTAAGTGGGCATATGCATTGCTGATTAAAGTATGATATATTTATGCATATGCATAATTTTAATATTCATATTTATGATAGTTTGTTAGTTACCAAAGTGGCCAAGCTTTGATGTTTAACGGATATTAATTTATGAAATATTTTAACTCAATTACTCATGATTTATGGATGCTTATTAAGAAAATTGATGTAATAAATTAATGGATATTTGAAGTTCACTAATTATAAAATATTTCAGGATTTCCCAAAGGTTAATTAATTAATTGTATAATTTATGGACATGAAGTGTTAATTTATATGCTTAGAATGGATGTGTTTAGTATATCCAAAGATAGCTAGCATGTTTGTTGGAGGTATATTTAATTAACAATTAAGTAATATAAAATTAACATCATTATTGTAATTATGGTACGTCTTAGAATTGCCCAAACTAGATCTTATAGATACACTAAACGTTTTATGTGGAATAATTGTTTTAAATCTGATTTAAGTGTTAAGTTTTATGACTTAAAGAATTAATGTGTGAGCATTCCATTATGTTTTGCAGTTTCTGTTCCTGTTAAATGTAATTTAGTTGCTTCATCTGTTCCATCCTTTAATAAATTAAATTACTCTAACTAGTGTGAACACGGCCAATTTCACCCTGGTGTATTGGATCTTGATTTGGCATATCAAGTTGAGAAACTAGCTACTGTTATTGATGCAACCATTACCGATGAGAAATCTTTCTATAAAGCTTGAGAAAGATCAAACATATTGAGCTTAATGTTTATGCGAATGACTTGCTAAAAACAATAAGACATCTATTTCCAATACTGAAGTTGCTAAAGAATTTATGAAAATTGTGGAAGAGCATTCACAAGCTGCAGATAAGTCACTTGCGAGGACATTAATGACTAAGTTAACCATTATGAAGTTTGATAGTTCATGAAGCATGCATGAATATACCATTGAAATGACAAATATAGCAGCAATACTAAAGACATTAGGTATGAAAGTTAAATTTTTCTGGTACAGTTCATTCTTAATTCTTTTATTCCTGAGCAGTATGGGCCATTCCAAATGAATTATAACACTTTAAAGTATAAGTGGAATGTGAATGAATTGGCCAGTATGCTTGTTCAAGAGGAAACAAGGCTTAAGAATCAAAGGACCCGTATCATTAATTTGGTAGGTCATTAAAGAGTTGGAAAGAAGCCTAAAAGGAATTATGGCAAAGGTAAGGGCAAGCAAGGACCACTTAAAGTTGATGAATAATCTAGTCAAGTTCATAAGAAAGAACATAAAGGTGATAAATGTCATTTTTGCAAGAAACTTGGGCAATTATCCGAAAGATTGGCTAAAACGTAAAGGTTGGTTTAAAAAGAAAGGTAAGCTTAGTGTTTTAGTATGTTTCGAATATAATTTGGCTGAAGCTCCTTATAATACTTGGTGGATTGATTCTAGTTATACCACTTATGTTTCGAATACCTTGCAAGGATTCCTTATAACCCAAACTACTAACCCAAATGAAAAGTTTGTTTTGATAGGAATCTATGTCAAAGCTCCAATTGAAGCCACAGAAACTTATTGTTTGATTTTAGATACTGAATATCATTTAGATTTCTTTCAGACACTTTATATACCTTCTATTTCCCGTAATTTAGTTTCCTTATCTAAACTTGATTATATTGATTATACTTTCAAATTTGGGAATGGATATTTCAGTTTATTTAAAAACAGTGGCATTGTTAGTTATGGTATTCTTTATGATAACCTATACAAGTAAAATCTTGATAACCTTTTTATTGAAACCCTACTAACCATGCATCATAATGTTGGAACTAAACGTGGTTTAATTAATGAAAATTCAACTTTCTTGTGGCATAAACTTTTAGGTCATATTTTCAAAGAAAGACCACAAAGACTGGTAAATAATAAAATTTTACCAGATTTGGACGTTACTGATTTTGGTGTATATGTGGATTGCATTAAAGGAAATTAAACCTAACAAATAAAAAAAGGAGCCATAAGAATCATACAACTTTTTGAAATTATACACATTGATATATGTGGGCCTTTTAATGTTTCATCTTTTAGTGGAGAAAAGTATTTCATCACATTTATTGATAACTTTCACATTATGGATATGTCTATTTATGAAATGAGAAGAATCAAGCAACAAATGTGTTAGAGGTGTTTGTTCATAAGGTGGAAAGGAAATTAGATACAACTGGTGAAAATTGTCAGATACGAGCGAGGTGGTGAATTTTACAGCAAATATAATGAACCAGGACAATGCCCATGTCCATTGGCCAAATTTTTTGAAAAACATGGTATATGTGCTCAGTATATAATGTCAGGTACACGACAACAAAATGGTATGACAGAAAGGCGTAATCATACATTAATGGATATGGTTAGGAGTATGTTAAGTAATTCATCTTTACCTTTATCATTGTGGATGCATGCAATGAGGTCTGCAGTTTACTTGTTAAATAAGGCTCCTAGCAAGGTAGTTTCAAAAAAATCCTTTTGAATTATTGACTAGAAGGAAGCCTAGTCTAAGGCACCTGCATAGTTAGGGTTGCACGACGGAAGTAAGAATTTATAATCCACATGAAAATAAATTGGATGCAAGAACAATTAGTGGATTTTTTGTTGGTTATCCATAAAAGTCTAAAAGGTATAGATTTTATTATCCTAATCATACAACAAAAATTGTTGAACTGGAAATGCTAGGTTCATTGAGAATGGTGAAACTAGTTGGAGTGTTGAAAGACCATGTAATGTAGTTATTGAAGAAATAAAAGTTCAAGTTCCCCTGTCGACTTCTTCAATACATATTACTTCTACAGTTGTAGAACAGTTTGACAATTTACAAGAGAAAAAAATAAATGATCAAACACTTCATGAAGAGCTTGTAATGAACCTATTGAATCTACAATTAATGCTCCAATTGTAGAACCACCACAAGAAATAATGTTAAAAGGGTCCCGAGGATTTAAAAAACTAGTTGTTTCTAATGATTATGTGGTATATCTACAAGAGTCAGAATTTGACTTAGGAAATAAGGATAGATTCAATTTCGTTTTCACAAGTCGTTGAAAGTGTTAATTATACTAAATGGATTGATGTTATTAAAAAAAAGTTGAAGTCTATAAAGCATAATGAAGTTTGGGATTTAGTCAAATTGCCTTAAGGTTGTAAAAGAGTTTGATGTAAGTGAGTTTTTAAGATCAAACGTGACTCTTATGGCAATATTGAAAGATATAAAGCTAGACTTGTTACTAAAGATTATACCTAAAAAGATGGCATTAATTATAAGGAAACTTTTTCATCTGTTTCAAAGAAAGACTCATTTAAAATTATTATGACACTAGTAACTCATTATGATTTAGAGTTACATCAAATGAATGTAAAAATAGCCTTTCTTAATGATAATTTAAAGAAAAAAGTATACATGAATCAACCTAAAGGTTTTATAATTAAAGGAAAGGAAGAAATAGTATGTAACTTAAGAAATGGATATATAATTAAGCAAGCCGTCACGTAGCACTGTTAAAGCCGATGAGGTTGACACAGGTCTAATTCATGACAAATTGTTCTTGTAAATACATTTCAGATGGTGGAGTGTGCATGTGGTGATATATATTTAGTGTTTCTATTTGGATTAGTTTCTACTATGCCAATTTAATAAAAGGCCAAAAGGCCTATTGGCGGACTTGCGTAAATTAACACCGACAACTTGTCGTTTCTTTGTTCAATAAGATTAAATTTATATCTCACTAAAAGCAAAGAAAGTGAAAGAGGATGTTTCCGTCGTCTTCCAACTGAATATCCATTAGAATTAGGTCGGTCGAAAGGTAGACAACCCAATTTACTAACCGGACCAACCAACCCTGATCGAAGTAAAGCTGAAAAGGTTGCTCCTTTACGTGGAAGGTAATTCCCCAACAATTGAGGATGGACCATTTTGTTAACTTGGACGCCAGACCTAAGGGTACTTTTGTTTGCAAGTAAAGCAAGCGCACGTGAGCCTTTCAATGGTAACCAGAAACATTATGTACTTATCTAATTGCTATAAGGTTCAATTCAAAGACACACCGTAACATAAAGCGACCAATAGTTAAAACCTGATCCTCAATCCATCAGAATCTGAACAGAAACAAAAACACTAGGTAGTCTTTGGTTCATGTAACTGCATAACCAGAATTTGACATGGTCTCTTACATGTGGAAGAAGGAGTCATCAACTAAGGAACATAGATTAAAAAAAGAGTCCCAAGAAACCGAAAAGGGGAAAAGTTTATAGAAAATGCCTACCAAACTTCAGCGTATCAGAATCATGGCCGAAGATGGCTAAGAAACCTCAGATTAAAGGTCTAACCTTTTACGACAAAACCCAAATCTAAAAATGCTAAATTAGGGTTTGAGAGAGGAAGAGATCCACCTGAATTATTTGCAGAAATGAGCTGAAAGAGAAAAAGACAGATGAAAAGAGAAATATCCCACCAAAGATAGCAAGGTAACAATGAAATCGAAAAGACGGATCACGAGTTTGTGCGTGAATCTAACGCGGTAATCATGGAGGATCAACCCAGTTTCATCTCGAGAACTAGGTGAGCATGTCTATGTTAGATTCACACACAAACGTGTAATACGTCTCTCCCTTTTGGGGGGTTTCATGCTTAACGTTACAGATCCAATCCCGTCCCAGGGGGTTATAGATAGATGTTGTGTAACGATTCCCTTGTTCAGTTCTGGTTCGGTTCATATATCTTAACGTTGGATCTTGACTAACTAAAGCCCATATTGACCGTCGATTTAAAGTTGGGATTCTAAGAGAGGAGAGCCTAACTCTTAAATTCAATCAATGATGTAACTTAACTTTGGGCTAGCTAATAACCATTAAGGCAATACCCAATTTGAAGTCCGAAATGGTTACCCTAAAAACCATATTTTAGGCCCTTTGGGTTATTCTTATTTACAGTCGAGAATAAAAAATTATTAAATTTGAGAAACTGTCACATGTTAATTAAGTTATAGTAATTAAAAAAAGTAACCTTTATTAATTACTTAAAAGCTTTCTTCTTAATTAATTACTTAGAATACTAATTATTAAATATTAAAAGTAGACATCTTGGTCCTTGAGAGGCACATGGTGAACGTGGCGGCATATAGGGAAAGAGTAGGATGTGAACATATAAGACCCACACATGGGCCACATGTTTAAGCCCACATGAACTTAAACTAGGGCCTCTCATTACATGATCATTACGCTCCACGTGGTAGTGGTCCAATAGCCTTCTCTCCATGTGCTCAACATTTGAGGATAATTAGAGTTCCATGAGAAGATGTTGACGCATATGTTTCAAACATGGCACAATTTTTGTCCACGTACAAGAATATAAGAGAATGAAAGGAGCTTGAATTGTTTAAACGGGTCGAGAAAGGAAAAGGAAGGAGAACATAGCTAGGTTTGGTGCTTGCCTAGGGTAACTTAACACGTAAGTTCCATAATGTCTTGCCTAACCGAAGTTTAAGAAACATATCGACTAATAAT
Source organism: Erythroxylum squamatum (assembly GCA_025629845.1). Taxonomy (NCBI): domain Eukaryota; kingdom Viridiplantae; phylum Streptophyta; class Magnoliopsida; order Malpighiales; family Erythroxylaceae; genus Erythroxylum; species Erythroxylum squamatum. The sequence continues at coordinate 5,757,126 of JAOTBA010000004.1, read as the reverse complement.
GCAAACCCAGTATGAGGCTATGGATTAATCCATGTGCATAGCCGTCATGGCTTTTGTTTGTTATATACAATAGACTTATCAACTACTCTATTTGTTTACATATATGAAGAAGACTAATGGGTACCCAACAACAACTGGTTGACACATCTACATTTGTTCAATAATCGTAGTCATTTTTTAGCATCCTAGCTACTCCCTACCTTTTAGGGGTATAGTTTGATGCTCAAAAATCGAGCCATGTTTTATTGGATACGAACAAAATAGCTTAATTTGCTTAACAGTTTATTGAGCTTTCACTCGATCAGGAGAGCACAGGAAATGGCAATTACCGATCTAAAAATATATTGGCTTTCACATGCATGCAAGGTTCTCTATAGTTTAGGGCACTAACCAGGTAAAGAAGAAGTTACTACCCTACTTATATCAATCTCACAATCGACGTGTCGGGAACTAAGCCATGTATTGGACGATTCTCTGCGAGTATATGCACTTAAAAGAATATTCGATAAAATCTTAAAACATGGAACTAACGTCCTCCGTAGAATCCGTTGATGAATAAAGATGCATGCATATATATAGATGCTGTCTCTAAGATTGTACGAGTTTAACTTCCATAAGTCTGTTTTTGGAGCAGACATGTCAGGAACATGTTATGCTCATAAATCCCTTAGTACAACGATCATCACTTGAAGGAAAATGCGGTTCATGGATGTCAGAAGAAAATGCACCTTATCCTAACATCAAGATCCGAATTGTCCACATTTGCCAAGACAAAGTATTGACAGCAATAGTCAGTTTCTTCGATATTTCTTCTTGTCATAAAAAAAGGGTTTGCCCATTCAGAAACATGGATTTAATAACATCCACGTAATAAACTAACTAACTAGTTATGGTTCGTGCAATATCACATTGGACAAGCTGCCATGTTTCTTGAGCTGTAACGAGAAGAAAAAGAGGACCCAAAACGAAGAGAAACATATATGCATTGAATTTGGAAAGTGGTGGAAGAGGAATAATCCAGGGTGTTTTGATGGGAAGGAGATGTGTTGAAAGATGGTGGGTTTAGAGGACGAGAGTTTGGTGTGGAGAAGAATCATGTGGTTGCATGTGCATTGAGCTGGAGAACATGACCAAAGCAACAGCCAACAAGCAAACCCCTTGGGTACATTTAGCCTTTCCTTTCCTTTCCTTATTCATCTATCCGATTCCCCGATCCCTTGGAGTCCTTCTGTGAAACCGTGGTGATGGTCCCCACAATACTCAATCCTCATTGGTCACTAACCCCTAATGCACACTCTATATATAAGACCCGTAAGATGTATCTCCTACACTAAAGTATTGTCAGGCAAAAACAACATCTTGCGAGCTGCAAAACTATCGAAAAGATTCAGAAAGTTGAGAGCTACGATTGAGATTTTCTGAATTATGGGAGTTTCTTCAATTCCTCTTTCTTTCATGAATACGGTCCAAGGAAAAGTTGAAGAAGTGGGCAACCAGAGTTATCGTGATCAGTACTCATTGTGGGACAAAATCTTGGAAGCACAAGCCAAGAAACGAAGTCAGGTTAAGAAACAAAGGTTCAGCAGAAGATTTGGCGGAACACTGAGGGCTAGAAGGATGTCAATGAAGAGAAGGGCACGACTAGAGTGTGGTAGAAGAGACGGAAACGGGATCGAGAGAAGAGTAAGAACGTTAAAGAAGCTAATACCTCACGGAGATCAATCTATAGGATTGGATGGACTTTTCAGAGAGACAACTGATTACATATTGTCTTTACAAATGAAGGTGAGATTGATGCAGATAATCGTTAAGGCATTAACAGGTTCTGTTGAGGACTGAAAGTGATTACTGTCTATCTGTAAAGAGAGTCATCTTTTTCTTTCTTTCTTTTTTTCCTTTCCTTCGCTGCGGTATTATTATTTATTTCTTCTTTATTTGTTCTTTATATGTTATCCTTATAAAGGATAGAACTAGGCAGGCTTGTTTTGTACGTCCAAGCATGTTTCACGATGTCTTAGGAGGATTTACGTACGAGGCTTCGTTCATTACTCTGTTGTGTAAGGAGTAAATTCGAAGGACAAAGCCAGTTTGGTGAATTATTGTCTTCACGTCCTCTGCTATTTTAATTTAGCTGTTCTGGTTAATTGGTTTCTATAATTCAGTTTTTCGTCTTCAATTAACTGGACTTGCAATAATTACCAGCTCTTAAATAAAAATGACCATAGTTATAATACTAGTGCGGCCTTTTCCTGGAAATGAATATGTAGGATTTGTTAGCTTTACATCTAATATACCAAAATCGATGCATACTGTTTGTCTGGATTTCTTTTATTTATTACTGTTTAGTTTTTATTTTCTCACTTGATATTCATTTGTTAATTGGAAAGAAGTAACTCTTGAACATAATTCGAAGATGGTTCAAAGAAAAAATTAAATTCAAGATTACAAAGTGGAGTTTGGATCTTCGGTCTAATTTTACTCTAGCTAATCATATCCAATGGATAGAGTAAAATTAGACACGAGGATAAACATTTATATTTTTTTATATATTAAAAAAAGAGTAACACCAATTTTTTTATATCCATCACAAATTCTGAGTGATCATGATTTTAACTTTCAGAAGAATACCTTACGATATCAATCCCATAGTAATACTGTTAATGCATGCTTTTCGCTTATCTAAACAATAAATTGAATAGTTAAGAGAGTTTGTCTGCACAGAAGTCTCCTAAATGCACCCTATCTTTGTCTGAGGCCAAGACTAGCTTGAACTGTTGAAAAAGAAAACACGGAAAAGAAAATATGAAGAAAATAAGGAATAAATTAAAGATCACAAGAAATTTACGTGGAAAACCTCAATAGGGTAAAAACTACAGAGAGAGAAAATTTTCACTATAAAAGAAAATTAGGGAATACAAAATTAATCCTCTAATTTATACATAAAAGTGGAATTTTGTTTTGGTGCATTGAAGGAGAAGGAATGAGCCTTCTTTTATAGGCTTCCTTCCTCCTCTCACACTTCCCACCGATATGGGATGAGCGTCTTAATATTCTCCCACTTGAAGATTGAATTGGATACCAATTAATCTGCACCATTCTTTTTCTCTCAGTTCCATACTGCTTATGTCTCTATCAGGCCACAGGAGGAACGACACCATATGAACTTATCTGTGTTGACAACCTTAGTCAAAAAATCTACCACGTTCTACTTCGTGTTGATCTTTTTCACAGTAATCGTACTTTCCTCCACTTTTTCACAAACGAACTGATACTGTACTCAGATATGTTTGCTTTTGGCATGAAAGGTTGGATTCTTTGCAAGATGCAAAGCACTCTGACTGTCACAAAATAGAGAAATTATCTCTTGTATGTGCTCGAACTCCTTCATGACCAACTTCAACCAAACTGCTTCCTTACTAGCTTGTGTAGCTGCAACATATTCTGCTTTTGTTGTTGATGTAGCCACAACTGACTGCAGCTTAGATACCCAGCTTACAGCTCTGCTAGCAAGTAAGAACACATATCTGGTGGTGGACTTGCTTCTTTCGAGATCACTTGCATAATATGAGTCAACATAACCACAAATACCTGTGTCTGATCCTCTGTAACATAATGCAGCATTCAACGTTTCTTTGATGTAACGAAGAATTCTTTTTACTGCTATCCAATGCTCTCTATCAGTATTTGCCATGTACCGACTCACAACTCTCACTGCATGTGCAATGTCTGGTCTGGTGCTGATCATGGCAAACATCAGGCTATGCACTGTTGATGCATACTGCACTCGAGACATCTCTATCCTCTCTACTTCACAGCTAGGACTCATCTCAAAGGATAATTTGGAATTAACAGGGAGTGGGGTAGATACTGGCTTACAGTCATGTATGTTGAAGCGCCGCAAGACCTTCTTCAAGTAATTTGTCTGAGAAAGCCAGATCATCCTATTGTTCCTGTTTCGGTGAATCTGCATCCCAAGAATCTTGTTTGCTGATCCCAAGTCTTTCATCTCAAACTCCCTATCCAATTGAGTCTTTAATTCCTGAATACGATCTTTGTTGGCGCCTGCAACCAACATGTCATCAACATACAGTAGCAATATGACAAAATCATCACCTCCAAACCTTTTGTAATACGCGCAAGGGTCTGCGTATAATCTATTGTATCCTAGACTCATGATGAAAGAATCAAATCTCTTATACCAACACGTTGGTGCCTGTTTGAGTCTGTATAGAGATTTGTTTAACCAACAAACTAATTTCTCTTTTTCTTTTTCTTCAAGCCTTCTGGTTGAAGCATATAAATCTCTTCTTCAAGATCACCGTGAAGAAAAGTTGTCTTTACATCTAGCTACTCTAGATGTAAATCATGCACTGCTGATAATGCCAGAACTATAAGAATGGTAGTTAATCGAACCACAGGTGAAAATATTTCATTGAAATCAATACCTTCTTTTTGAGCATATCCTTTGACCACCAATCTTGCCCGATACCTCTCCAACTAGTCATCATCTTGAACACCCATTGGTTGCCAATGGTTTTCCTCCCTGATGGTAGCTATACAAGATCCCAAGTCTGATTCTTATGCAGAGCTTCGATCTCCTCCTACATTGCTGCTATCCACTGATACGCATCTGAACCACCTACCGCCTCCTGGAAGGTCGATGGTTCTCCATCTTCAGTGAGTAAACAGTATGCTACATTGCTATCCATAATATAATCAGAATGCCAACTGGGAGCTTCCCTTGTGCGAGTTGATCGTCTGATTTCATCTACTTTAGCATCATTCTCCACAGGATTCTGATCCGGCACTACTTCAGAAGTATGTTCGTTCACTTGTATCACCTTAATATCTGACTCTGATGTACCGGCATCTTCACTACAGTGCTTATCTTCCATGAAGATGACATCCTTGCTGATAACGGCCTTGCGGGTAGTGGGATCCCGCAGGCGATACCCCTTTACACCATCAACATAGCCCAAGAAAATACATTTCCTAGACTTCGAATCCAACTTTGAAACATTCTGAGCATGGTACATCACATATGCAGGACTTCTAAAAATATGAAGACTAGAATAATCTACCGGTTTACCTGTCCACAACTCCATCGGTGTCCTCAAATCAATTGCCATTGACGGACCCCGGTTGATCACATAACAAGCGGTGTTGACAGCTTCAACTCAAAAGGACTTCTCCAGACCAGCTGTCGCCAACATTACCCTAGTTCTCTCTAGTAACGTTCTGTTCATCCGCTCTGCCACACCGTTCTGCTGTGGAGTATATGCTGTTGTGAACTGTCGCTTGATACCATTTTGCTTACAGTAACTATCAAACTCTGCACCAGTGTATTCTCCTCTATTGTCTGTCCTGAGGCACCTTATCTTCTTTCTTGTATCTAACTGGACTCGCGCTTTGTATTTCTTGAAGGTCTGAAACACATCTCCCTTATTCTTGATTGGATACACCCAACATCTCCTGGAATAATCATCAATGAATAATACGAAGTACTTCGCTCCTCCCAGAGATACAACCAATGCTTGTCATACATCAGAGTGAACCAGTTTTAGAACATTTGTGCTTCTAGTGTCCGATGTGTTGAACTTCAACCGATGCTGTTTGCTTGTCACGCACTGCTCACAAAATGGTAGTGAAGCCTTTGTGAGCCTAGGAAGTAGCTTCCGGTCTACAAGAATCTTCATTCCTTGCTCCAACATGTGACCAAGTTTCCTATGTCATATCATCGAAGACCTCTCATTGTTACTCGAGGCAACGGAAGCTTCTTCATCCACCAAAGTCTCTCCCTTTACCATGTACAAGTTGGCAGCTATCTTCTCTGCGTTCATTATCACTAGCGCTCCACGAATTATCTTCATGATTTTCCTTTCACACTCCATCTTACAACCGAGGTCGTCCAATTGTCCCAACGACAATAGATTCTTCCGAACTCTCTCAACATGTCGTACCTGTTGAATGATACGAACAGTTCCATCGTACATCTTCATCTTGATAGATCCAATTCCAACTACATTCATGGCCTAATCACTGCAGCTATATACAACACCTCCTGAGACTGGTTCATAGTGATAAAACCATTCTTTACGAGAGGTCATGTGATAGTTTGCACCATAATCAACCAACCATACATCCTGCGTCATCCTCTTGCCATCATGTGTTGTTAATACTTCACAGGTCAAGATGTTATTGACGTTTGATCTGCTTGCAACATTTCCTTGAGGGTCGGCAACTCTTTCCTGAGGACCAGAACTCTGTTTTAGGTTCCAACAATCTTTCTTGTAGTGATCTTTCTTGCCACAATTGTGGCACTTGAAATTTTTCTTACTTCGAGATTTTGATCTACCGTATTATTGACTCCCACTAGAACCACGTTCCATCGATCTTCCTCTTGTCACTGCCAAAACCTCTACTTGCTGTGAAGACCCCTCTTTATTCTTGCGCCGCTTTTCCTCATCAATGATCGCAGCTACAATATTGTCGAAGTTCAAACTTTCCACAGGCAAGTTAGCCGTCAAGTTGATGATGAGTTGATCATATGAATCCGGTAAACTCTGAAGTAGAATTTCCGCTCGTTCACTAGTCCCTATCACATAACCCGTATTTTTCAGTTGTGAATATAGAGAATTTAGTGTATTGACGTGCTCGGTCACCGTCGAAGATTCTGACATCCGCAAAGTGTACAATCTCCTCTTGAGAAATATTCTGTTGTGTAGGGACTTTGTCTCGTATATACTTGTAAGATAATCTCAAATTTCTTTGGCTGTCTTCTTCTTCTCTATACTTGACAATATCTTATCTGCCAATCCGAGATGTAAATTTGTCGTTGCATTTGCATCCATTTCTTCCCATTTTTTGTCGGTGATATTATCTGGCCTGTTGATGATCGCTGCAAGGCACTTATCTTTCACCAAGATAGCCCTCATTCTCATCTTCCAAATCAAGAAATTTTCACCGTTGAATTTATCTACCTTATATTCTCCTTTTACTTTCGACATTATGCCGAAAAAGCTTCTCCCACTATTTCATGTAAGTCGACCCCACACATGAATAATAACCTCGTGGGCTCCATACGAAACGCGCCTCGCAAATGATGACACTGAGCAATTTAGGAATATCAGGGGACAGTGAGTCCCACTAGGTACGAAAACTGAAAGGTGGTCCCACAAGTGTACCGTGCCGAGGGTAACCGCAAAATCTAATTTACTTTCTGATGTGGAGGATCCATACTAAGTGGCAGTCACAGAGCATACGGTAAATAGATTTAAACTTAACAGAAGCGTGGCTCTGATACCACTTGTTGGAAAAACAAAGCACAGAAAAAGGAAATATGAAGGAACTAAGGAAGAAATTTAAGAACACAAGAAATTTACGTGGAAAATCCCAATAGAGTAAAAACCACAGAGAGAGAAGAATTTCACAGAAAATTAGGGATTACAACATTAATCCTCTAATGTATACATAAAAGAGGAATGTTAATTTTGGTGTATTGAATGAGAAGTGAGCCTTCTTTTATAGGCTTCATTCCTCTTCTCACATTCTCATGCCACCAATGTGGGATGAGTGTCTTAACACATCTTTGGTGAGGATTTGAATAGTAAAGCACTAGCCCAGCAATGAGAGCCATATATTTTCTTTTATGAAAACATTAAATCCGTTATCCCAAACCTAGCTTGCTAGTATTCCTATAGGTGGAACATTCTTTTGTCCGTGTTAATTCAGCTGTAAAACAATGCCCACCAAAAATTTATATTTACCTGCTTGTAGAAAGATGTAAAATGCTTTGCAAGCAAAATTGCAAAATCCTCAGCTGAAACCTGTTCTGAACATTCCTTTGCTTTCGCATACACCTATGGGAGTCAACCAATGCGTCAAGTCCCAATCCAACAGTAGGTAGTTCAATACAAAAACCGCAAGCAAATCACGCAGTTACAATTTATCAATATAGAGAGAAGTATGTGCTTTCTTTACAGTGTTTTTCATGGAGTCAGTAGCGACAATATCGGAATTGTCATCGCGGACATAGGAGTTGATGCAATCAGAGAAAAGGGAGATGGAGACATTCCATTCAACCATGAAATGGGCGCCTTGTTTGCTTCTCCAAACTCTTCCCAGTCTCACTCTAGACTTGCCGTGCCTCTGCTCAAACTTCAATCCGTCAAGCTCGCCGTCGCTGGACATGGCTTCTGGGTATCGAGAAAAAGATTGGATTCTTTGCAGAGAGAAGCTTTAAATAAAGTGTTACTCGGTTGACAATTCTTTGTTCTCCGGAACAGTGAAATGAGAGTAAGAGAGATTAGATTATAAAGCCTTAATTGCAAGTTGACTTAACAGCTGTAAGTAAAACGGTAATATAGTAAATGTTAGCGGGGTGAAGTTTTTGTTAATACAATTTTATAAATATATCTAAACAAATCTTTATTATTATTTTTAAAACCACTTTATATTTTATTTAAAATAAAATAATAATAATAATAATAAGCAGAAAGAATTCAAACATGCCGGTCTATGTGTCGTACGAGGATGGCAATCTTAAAGTCCGAATTTTTATTTCTTTTTCTTTAGGCCGAAACAAAGTCAAATTCGTAAATCATGCTTGTGTTTCTTTCTTAAGCCCAATTCAACCTGATAAACTTTCTTTTAGTTAATACAACATGATGATTTTGTAAAATAACCTATAACCTATAACATCATTGATTGTACATCCACGAGATCTTCTCAACAAATTAATTTCAACATATGGTAATTTGGAAAAAGGTTTTATTATATTAAATTTTAATTTTAAAAAACTATTGAAAATTATTATTAAGGATTTTCATTTCTAATTAATTTGTGTATGAAATATAATCAACATGACAAAGTCATTTGTTTTTCATAAAATTAAAATCACAATTATGATAATAATATTTTTATTGTCAAAATAAAGCATTATTAGAATAAAAAATCAAATCAAAATTTTCTTTTTTCTTTAATGTTTATTAAAAGACTCTATATCACAGAATTAGTATTTGTTATTAATAAATATATGACACGTTTTGATGATAAAAAATTTTAATAAAATAGTTCTACTTCTACCACATTTGACGGGGCATGCAATATGCGATGATTAATTAAAAATTGTATAGCAAAATATATTAAAGAACTATTTTGTAATTTTAAAAATTTAGAAACTATTTTTTAATTTTTATATTAAAATTAAAATTGATACTTGTACTAGTATGGTTACAGTATTCATACCACTCACCTAATTTTTTCTTCAATGAACCAAAGGATCTAGTTAAATTCAATATCCCTAATTATTTATCAGTTATATCAAAACTTATGAATTTAGGAACGGTAAGACCAAATCAACACATAAATCTTTATCGTGTGACTGAAGAACTTGAAGGTGATGTCATGCTACATAATTCAAAAGTAGATCAAAAGTCAAAGTTCGCCTCAAGCAGATGGAGATCACTCTTTATTGGCATGGGATCTCGGTTCCTTTTTTCGTTCCTACTGTGTTCCTTTTGATTTAAGCCATTAGTTTAGTGGCCCTGGTTGTTATTTAAATGGTGATTATTTCTTGGCACATCATAGGAATTGGTTAAAAGGGTCAAAATATCTAATCCCGCTTTATCCTCCTTCAGGCTTTAAGAAAAGACTTTGTAACATGAAAAGACTGCCTTGGAAAGAAAGAAAGCGACCTATTTGGAGGAACGAATACTGTTCCGTTTTCTAACTAGTATGGGGACACATTTAGAGGAACGAATACTGTTTCATTTTCTAACTGACACAGTACGTCCGTTAATACGGCCGTACCGTATCAATTAGAAAACAGAACAGTATTTGTTCCTTTCCTTACCGTTAGAAAACGGAACAGTATTCATTCCTTTCGTACCACCCAATAATATCGATCGGTATTGTTATTTTTTGTTTGGTACTAGCCGGTATCTAAAATATCGGGACATATCGGCCGGTACTATAAATTTCAAAAATGTCAAGGTCCTGTTTGCAATTTTTTAAAACTTACCCTAAAATTAAACGAATCTCGAACCCTCCCTAGTCTCTGTTTGTGACTCTGTGGGACTATCCTCTCCACTTTCCTGAACCTTCTTCTACCTTCCTTCTCTTTTTTTTCTCTCTCTCACCGACTCTCACTTCTTCACTCACCACCGCCTCCGTCGACGGTTCTCTAAACGAAACCCCCCCCCCCCCGCCGTCTTTG
>JAOTBA010000004.1:5710794-5725549 GCA_025629845.1 Erythroxylum squamatum | reverse complement strand
GAAAATATTTGAGTCGATGATCGCGGTCTATGCATAATTAGGAATTTCCTGGCTAAGTTGTCGTTTATTGAGTTAATCAATTTTATCTGAGTTCTTTGCTAGTTGAATCATAGTTATTATTTTATTCAATATTAATTGAGTCAATAATTTATTAGTGATTAGTTTAGTTAGTAGTTTTAGTAGAAAACTCAAAACCCCCCTTTTAATTAATTTCCTTCGTTCTTTGGCATTTGAATAGAATCAATTTATTCCATTCTCTGTGGATCGACCCCATTTACCACTATGTGCAATTTATATTTATTTGGTGTTTGGGAATTATTTTTGGTGGATTCGACACCCATCATTTAGGTGCATACTTGCTGATTTAATTAAACTCCCTTTCGTACTTAGCAACAAATAGGTTTCTCTGCTTCAGGTTCAGGAACTGCTTCCACTTATCCTTTCTATAAGCTTCTATCACATACTTGGATTTAAACTCTTGGGAAAAGAAATCCCAAGTTAGAAGTTCCAGTAATTGAGGATTCTTCAAAACAAATTTCCACCACTCATAGGTTGCTCCCTGAAGAAGAGAAACAACACAGTGCACCATTTAATCTAATGGGAAAATAATTTCATCTAACACCATCTTCACCTTCTCCAACCAGAATTCATCTCTTTAAGACTCCTTCAGAGATGTTCCAGTAAATTCCTCAGCTCTATACTTCCGCAACTGATCAATCGGAGCCTTAGGTACCGTCATACAGTGTAGCAAAGTCATCATGTCTTGCGACAACTTAACCAAAGCCTCCCCTTGAGTTGGAGGTAAAGGTGGTGGTATTTCATCTCGATTTACCTTTCCAGAAATAAATGGATGAGATCGCTCAGGATTATTACTCTCAGCAACCTCGTCAATGGCTTCGTGAGATCTTTCCATATTTAATTCTATAACCAAAACATGGGACAAACCGCATTAGGCCAAACACAACTCTTATATCCACGTATAAGCAATAGTTAAGCGCTAGTTAATCTAGAATCGCCTAAACCATGCTCTGATACCAAACGATGTAACATCCTCATACCCCCTGGGAGGATATGCAGATGCTACACAAAACAGAACTAAAATAATCCAAAACATACCAAATTGTCACTTACATGCATTTCCAGAAACTCAAGCAAACAAACAATACAACCAATTAGGAGTTATTTTATAAACAATACATAATATACATCATACATATTGGACTTGTCAAAATACATACCATAAATCCAATTCTGACCTATGCTATAGTTATTACAAACCATACACACACAAAATACAAATTCTAATATGTCTCATTACGTTAAATACAACTAAAAAATAAGCTAAACATTTCCAAAATAAAACACAATCTTCTTAGCCACTGCAGTTGTCTTTTTCCCAGTCTTTAAAACTTCATATCAGAACCTACACGGAGTCAAAACCACCATACTAAGCATAAAGCTTAGTGAGGAATAACTAAATAGGATACATAATGGTGACTGTTTCTAACAGTCGACTAACATTCATATGTTCATAATCTAATCATATCATAAGTAGTCTTTAGTTATTCATATTCAAGAGCAACCCAAACATTAAGTGTCTCAGAACAGTTTATGATTCATCAATATAGAACAAAACATATAAATATCATAACAGAATGTCATTGCTTCATAACAAAATACATAAGTCTCGAAACAGAACATAATTGTGCCAAAATAGATCAGAACTTGTATCAGATCGGAATTCATCTTGTATCATATCAGAATTTATCTTATTTCAAATCAGAACTTGATTATAATAGAATTGAACATGTATCAAGATACAAACCAGGTTGGCCTACTAATCCTTTTTACAGAAGTGGATAACAAGACCATAACAAAAGATACCATGATTGGTATCATAGAACGGAAGAGACTTATGTCTCAGTATCAGAAGACACTATTGTGTCAAATATCAGGAGACACCGACATGTCGATATCAGGAGACATCAAAGTGTCACAGGAGCAGCTGCAGACCCTTCTAGGCATGCCTATTTACCCACAACTAGGACTTAATAGTTTTAAAACAATCCATTTCTGATTTCAAAATCACAAGTAAATAATGTAGTGTATAACATATGGCTTTATTTTATTTTTCTCAAATTGAACATATTCGCTCCCTTTATATCAAACTCAATATGTCTTATAAACATAAGCATTTGCATCAATATATCAATGAAACATTAAGTCGTTACATATTACATAACATCATAGAAATTCCCAAATCACAAACATCCATATCCAACTCACATCACATAAAACCCTTGGAACACATTTGTATTCTTAAGAACACATTCATCTTGAAAATACCATACATTTTAACATTAGACACATTATTAATAAATCACACAATCTTTAAGTTATTACCCCAATTAATAGTCCATAACTAGATTAACTTCTACTCAATAAATCTAACATCAACTAGATTCATTTTCAACCTCAATTAAGTTCAATTAAACCATTTTTTTTGGTAATTCAGTAAGTAGATAAAATTAAAAATAAAAGAATAATAAAGTACATGCAACGAGGAGACCCCGAAAATGAACAAAACCACAGCAGAGAAATATAGCCCTTCCTGTGCGAAGAGCCTAACTACACAACATCAACACGCTAACAGACTACCAAAAATATGGACTAAAAGGAGATACAACCCAAACAACAACAAACCTAATCCCCAATACACAAAAGCCAATCACAGAAGGGGCTCAACAAGAGACTCCCATATAAAAAGTTACTGGCACTCAAGTGGCTCCGGCTGATGAGTTACACTAACAAACAACTCTCGGAGCACCCAAGTATGAGAAAGATGCTTGGTAACATACCATGCTCGTCACAAGTGCTAGTAGGTGACAACCAGACTATGCTCAAAAGGTGGCTGAAGTTGCATTCCCAAGTTGAGAAGTCCACTGCATCCTGAACCTGAAACATGTTAGAGAAACTAAAACCAAATAATACAATTTACCTACGCTCAGTGTTTGAGCAGAGCTGCTCCATTACTTGGAAGATCATTTTAGCATTGAAGCTCCCCACATCCAAGGCTTTATCTTGGAAGGTTCTGAGGTTTCTTTCAGACCAGAGGTTATAGACAACTACAACTAGCAAGGTAAGAAAGGTGTGTATGTCAAAGCTATAGGGCCGAGGAGTTTGGTTGAACCAAGTTGGAATTGAGTGTAGGTTTAAGAGGGAGAGAATGTTTAGCTGAAAATGACTAAGACAGTAAAGCCAAACTGATTTGGAAAAGGGACAATCAAAGAAAAGGTGCCGAATAGATTCATCGTCCGCAAAATAGAGGGAGCAATGGTTTGGGACAAAAGTAAGCCATTACTAAGTGCCATAATCTTATATATGTCAACAATTACACAAAACCAAGTTTTTCGCCTTCCTAAACCTTTTCCACGATCATGGGAATATTCCTTCTAATTTCCACAATCATGGGATGAGTGAACCGAAGGTTCACTCACCCACAACCTTCAAACTGCTTCCAAAACTTAACTCCTTCATACACCTTCAACACCCATTCACCTTAGTTCATCAATTCCACCTTATTTATGCCTCAATTCCATATCAAATTCATGTCCAAAACCAATTCAAAAATAATCCAAAACCAATTCAAAAATCATTCATTAAGTAACTTACAAATCAATATCTTCCACACATCAAAACTAAATCAGAAGTTGTCATACAAGGATCATTTTTCCAGCATTCATTTATCATCATCTTAACACATATTCTATTCAATTCAGGTATCGAACATTTCATATTATAACATGAAATCAAGTTTAGCACTCACTTACCTTTTTAACTTCAAAGAACAACTCCAAAAAATCAAGTCAACTAGTCTTCCAAGCAACCAAACACAGCTCCTAGACCAAGTGCCAATTTCAGCACTAACACAACAATAACATAGAAAATAGCAAAGCCTACTTCTTGAAGCAATAACTTACAAAGATGTTAACTGATAATGCTTCAAATTGTAGCAAAAGTCCAGAAGTTTATGAGAGAGTAGGAGAGTTTTGATTAAGAGGAGCAAAGTGAAGAGAGAAGGCAGAAACATCAAGAATGAGGAATGATTCACTACCTGCCTAACTCTTTGGATGCTAGGTGTTCTTGATTTAATCAAGCCACATATCACACATAAAGGTAAGATACTTGTCCCTCAATGAAGCCATCTATATGTCTTCATGTGTGGCTGCCAAATGTCACAATTCAATTAGGCCACTTGTCACTTAACCAATGTTGCCAAATGTCACTAACTCATAGGCTTAGTCATTCCAATTTTCATGTATAAACCTGTCTTGTCACCTGATAATTTTCCTAGTCCAAATGTACATTTTAATACCTCAATTATCTAATGGTGTTAATAAATTCCAATTCACTAAATATGATCCATTAAACCAAAATTCAAGTCATATGCAATTCTCAGTCATATCACAATTTTTAACACCTATCATACATATACTTTCATGAACATGTAACATTCCAACTAGGGTACAATTTGAGGCCTTACATGCTCTGCCAATATTATTAGAGATTGGACGCGTAAATAGCTTGTGGTTGACAAATTAAAAAGGTTTCGAAAGGATTTCAACAGAAAAATCGAATCAGGTATGATTTTATATTTTATGATTCGTTTAATTATTCAAGTTATTCAATTATCACAATTCAATTGAAAGTTGTAAATTTTATTTTTCCTCTACACTCGTGATTCGATCAAAGTTAATTTCTAACGCAAAAATGACTTGCTTCATTTATGATGATCATGTACATGTATAAGTTAGAGTTTCATATTTATCAAATCAATAAGTTAGAATCTCATTTGTTAAATAAGTTAAAAAGAGTTTCATAGTTGTCAAATCAATCAGAACTTAGGTAGTTAACCTAATTAATTGGGTGGTCGTAGGAAATTTATAGTACGTACAAAACAATAAAGAGCAATGTGTGACTTTTCTCAAAAGTGGGCTTGATCTTGAACCTACTAACTAGTTATGATCGATTACATAAGTTTTTGTATTGTATACTATTTCCTTGTTTGGCTTTTTAATTAGTGGATTGGCTACTTAAATCAACCTCAATTCATCTTTAAAGGTGCGCTTGGTTCACTTGGGGAAATGTAATAGAAATTATAATGAATATAGTGAGGAATGGAAGAAATGGAAATGGATATGGCTTCCATTTTCCATTCCTCACCATATTGGGGGGTATGGAGTATTGCCCTAAAAGGGGATATCAAAACATTGTTCATTCAATCATAATATATTACCAACCATCTTTTTTCATCCTTACCCATTCCTTTCTTCCAATACCAACTAACTAACACACCCTAAAAATCTATAAACCTCTCATGTCCTTAAACCAAGATATGGAAATTGGTTTTTGATGTAATCATATGAATTTATCAAGGTGACCTGTTCAAAAAATTATTCATTCTATTTAATCTTATTCATCCACTTTATTCTTAAAGTTTATTTTTCATTTTCATAATAGTAGAGACACTAAAAATTAAAAATTATCAACACGACACCAATAAAATGCTCAAACTTTCATTTTTTTCAGTTCTATCATGACATTAATGACTCTATTATATTTACTGATGTGGCAGTACTACGTGTCCAGGAATCCTAATTAATAAAATACATCAGTAGTGGTTAAGATTAAAAATATTGATTAATTAAGTGACGTCATTTAATCACTTTAGTAGGCAACATCGTTATGTTCAAATGATCTAACCCCCTTTTCTCTTCAATTACAATAAATGCCCAAACATGCTTGTCTTTTCATAATGAAACACAATCTCTATTTTTATTTTTCCTCAGGGGAATCATTAGAATTCTCACTGCATAACTTTCAATTCGCCACTATAACCTATCCCTTAACCTAGAGTAACTAGGTGGGAGAGTAAAATTAATCCATGTTCATACATTGGCTTCTCCGGTACAAAGTGAGACACTTCAAATAGGTTTATTGCTCCTGCCCAAAATATGATTAATCCAGCATGGGCTACATGAGTTCCCAATATTTTACTGGATAAATTAATAAGTTGGGCATTTCGAGCCTACCAAGAAAAATCAGTACTTTCTTATTTACGGCTGACTTAAAAAATAGGAAACTTTTACTCCAGTAATATACCGATTATGAGAAAGATTAAAAGAAAATCATGTATTGGTCTAGGCAAATCCATTGTGCATAAAATAAGAAATCAAAAATTGAATTTTTTTTCATGACCTTATTGACCTAACCAGGAAAAACTTAGTTCTATTATATTAACATTATTGTTTATTCTGATATATCTGTTGCTTTCTCTGTTCTTGTTGTAAAAGTTAACATAAAACCCATCTCTAAGGTCTTTGGGAATACGAGATTTCCATATCATGGTTTTACTTGGCCACTCAAAACACTAACATTGGTCTAGCTTCTTTCTGTCTTTATTCCCTATATTTGTTATCCCTACCCCATATCCTCGTATCAATCGAAATTTTCACCTAATAACCAAAACATCGTTCTTCAGTAATCGCTTGTTATTTTTACATCAAACAAAACCCAAAAATCCCAAAAACCACAAACCTCTATCACATAGTTTTTGGGATTGCGTCAACATTTGAGCTATGGAATCGCTGGAAAAAACTACATCAAATTATGGTGGAGACCAAAGGAAATATGTGGGGTGGTGTGGTTAGAAAGGCCTTTGAAGAATGACAAAGATGATAGGCTCTTGCCACCGATAAGATGACAGGTTCTTGCCATCGATAAGATTAAACAACGGCTGTGGAATAGAAAAACAATGGTGTCTATGTTTGGGAGGGGGGATCAACAGATAGATTTAGGGATTTAATCTTGTTGAAATAACATTGTTTTAGTTATATCATAAAATGACGTCGTTTCATTAATCTAAGTCACTCTATTAATTAAGACTGACATGTCTTATTAATTAGGGTTCTTAGACATGTGGCACTGCCACGTTAACAAAGATAATTAAGACACTAACGTTAGGCTAGAATTAAAAAAAGTTTAGAGTTTGAGTATTTTATTGCCACTTTTTAAAATTTGGGCTATAATTGCATAATTGACCAAAGTTTAGGATTTTTTGTAATTAACCCATAAAAATTTTAAATATTATAATAAAGTCAAGTTTAACATTGATAATATTAACCTTTTATTTAGTGAAATTCTCCACTAATTAAATATTGAGTTGTTCTCTCCATTAATTTAAGGATTATATGTAGTCTATTTTTTTGAATAATTTCTCTTTGACTTAGGGATTTCATATTATCTTAACAAATATAATATAATATAATAATTGAAAACTTTTTAATATTAAATTTATTATCACATAAATTAAATTTGAAAAATGGATCAAAATATTTTTTATAAAATTTGCATAACTCCTAAAAACATGTCCTCATTCTCTTCTTTCTCCTCTTCATGTGTTGTCATCACCTCCAAGGCCTTCTACACTATCACAAACTTCTTACTGACAACACCCTCTTCTCATTTAAAGTCATCATCTTGCCTTTGTACTTATTTTCTTTTAATATTTATAAATTTGAAAGTGGCTCTAAAGCATTAAAACTCTACCTTATCTTCCAACCTAATATTTGCTTTAAAACTCAAGCTCAATTAGAACAAAACGTATTATCAAAATTTTTCATAGCAAGTTCAACATCTTGTTTATATTTATTTATTAAGGTTTTAGGTTTAGAAAGGGAGAAAGAAGAAATAATTAAACTATTATAACTACTCTATGAGAGAATACTGATTTCATGATAGCATAATCAAACTAGAGATGGATGACTAAAAGTTTTCTTAAAGGACAATTTTACAAATCTTTTTATCCTGAAAATGTGAGCATAATTTTCATAAAACCTGACTAGATCTAGAAGTTTATGGGACTCACATATATACATTCATGTTCAGAATTTTATTCTAATACAAAGATAGAGTTCTTGAATACTAACCTTTCTCTATTGTTCAGGGATGTGAAAATGATTCACAAACGTAAGCTCCTTACTCAGTCTATCTATTTCTCAAAATTATCTCATTTTTTATACGTCATGGTATTTTTTATGAGAAGACTAGAACTTGTTAGGCAGAGACACTACCCTAATATGCTTTAAAAATTAATAACTATCAGTTAGTTTTAAAACTTTCCCTTAATAGGTTAAAATCCCAAAGGCCCATTTATTAAATTATTAAATCTTCTAACTACTTTTTAACGTATGAGTCACTTAAAAGATTTCAACATTCTCCCACTTGATTCATATGACTTTATGCAGTCTATTAGATCAATAATTCAAACAATTGTAATATATTATAGTCATTATTCACATATATTGGTATCATCATTAATCATAGTCAAGTATAAGACTAATAAGGTCATAGTGGTCAAATAATATTAATTCAACATACTCCCATCTATGCACCAATATAGGAGCCCTTCTCCTTAATCATAATTATAAATGGGAAGTATATAATGGAATTTACCGTTTAGTTTGGTTTTCAACGACACACATTGTAATTAAATATATAAAGAAGGAAATAAAAATTCAAAAATAATATATTCTTTAATGCATAAAGAGTATCAAATATATAATAAGAGTCAATATAACAGTATTATCTAATAATTGTCAGCACACATAATACTCATATTATTTATATGAACAAAAATATTTTGGGCGATAATCCCTTTGTCAAAAGGATAACTAGCATAAGATCGGTGCCAAAATGCTCTGTTGATAATCTATATTTTAGATCCTCCTTCTTAACAACAAAATATTTTGGTTCCATCTGTTTAGCACCTTTAGAATACTTGTCGTTCTTGGAGAAGAAAACTGCTACAAAATTATCATATTAAATATTCAACAACTGACTATGCTATTGACAATCACAAGCCCTAAAATAAATTTCCATAGATATTTGGCTTAAATTATGGCCTCAAAGCATGTCACAAACTCAGCCTCTATCGTGGATGCAACAATTACAGACTGCTTTGCACTCTTCCATCTAGCTCCTCTAACTAACAGATAAATGTAGCCAAAACTGGATTTTCTTGTATCTAGCTTCTCCAACTAATAGATAAACATAGCCAATAAATTCTGAATCTAAATATCCAATCACCTTAAGGTAATCATATCTCCTAAAAGTTAGCATTTATTCTTTAGTTTCCTACAAATATCTTAGAACTTTCTTTGCATCTTTCCAATGATCCATGTCATGATTACTCTATTGTCTCCCTAACATTCCCATTGCAAAGCTTATATTTGGTCTCGTACATGTCTAAGCATACATTAGGCTCCCAACTACAAATGCATATGGAATTGATTCCATTTGCTTCCATTCTAAGTCATTTTTGAACATTTTATGAGGCTAAACTTGTCCCTATTATCAATTGGAATAAGTGATGTTGAACACTTGTTTATCTTAAATCTCTCTAACACTTTATTAATATAGGCTTTTTGACATAAACATAACAATCCTTGTGATCTATCACAAAATATTTCTATTTCTATCACATATGTTGCCTCACCTATATCTTTCATTTCAAAATGACTAGAAAGAGATTTCTTAATCTTATTAAATAGACCAAGATCATTAGCTACAAACAAGATGTCATCAACATATAAGACCAAAAAAATAAACTTACTCTCACTGACCTTCAAATATATATACCGACAAATGATGTTTTCTTTAAATCCAAAGGAAACAATAATATCATTGAACTTAATATACCATTATCGGAAGCTTGTTTAAGCCTATATATTGACTTCTTCAGTTTACAAACCCTACGTTCCTTTCAAGCCTTTATAAACCCTAATGGTTGGTCTATATAGATTTCTTCCTCTAAATTCCCATTCAGAAAGGTAGTTTTCACATCCATTTGGTGCAATGTCAGATCATAATGAGCCACTAAAATCATAATAATTTTGAGTAAATCCTTCTTAAAATTGGTGAGAAAGTCTCCTTATAATCAAAGTTTTCTTTTTGAGCAAATCCTTTAGTAACTAGTCTGAAATTGTAACTTTCTAGATTACCAAGAGATTCATATTTGGTCCTAAAGACCCACTAACAACTAATTCTCTTGTAACCTTCTGGCAATTTCACAAAGTCCCAACCACCATTATATTCCATAGATTTAAAGTTATCTTTAATGGGATCTAACCAATTATTAGAATTTCACTATTTATGGCTTATGAAAAAGTCACTAGGTTATTCTTAATTTTCAATAATTAAACTTGTCACGTAATAATTGAACACAGCTATTAGATCTTTGCTCTTAACTTTTCATCTATTTCGATAACAAACTTGGTTTTGTCAAATAATATGACAATATTATCTTGCATATCGCTTAATAGTACTACCATTGCAACTAGATTATCCTCCCATAGCTTTTCCTTTAAGGATTTCATGGCAATATCATCCTCATCAGGTTTAGCAATTTTTAAGAAAAAAATTTCCTATCATGGATTAATAAATATGAAACTCTTCTTTTTTAAATATGATGATTGACTCCATTTAATTTTTCAATTTAATAGGCATTGATAGAAACATGTTTAGTACTCATTAAGAGAAGATAAATAGTAAGATACTAACCAATTATGGAGATAGAAAAATACTAAATGTTGCCTTATAGGTATGTTCCCTACATTGATGGTTGATCCTCAAACTTGGCTTTGATAACACTATTACCAAGAATAAAAATACAAATTCTTATTGGATAAAGGTCACATATGGTTACTTTTGCTTTACCTCAAGCATACATCAAGCACATTTTTTTATTATGAGAAACAAGGCATTTCATCTAAGAATGAATTCAATCCTATCATTTGTGGCATAAGCCAACCAGATTCAAATAATAATTTTCTACCCTCTTACATAAGTGGTATGATTAGCAAGTTTTACCTCTAATAAAACTCTCAATACTCTCAAGTATAAAGATCGTAACTTGTAGTATCGAAAGGTATCTATCCCACGAGGAACTAGCTAATACAAATTGAACCTAACTTTGTCTAAGGTAATAAAATATGATACGAGTGATAAATAATAATAGAAATTGAAGCAATTAAATAAAATAAAGCAAATAACAAATAATAAGTGAACTGCCAAAAACATTTAAGGATGATCAAGGATACATGTATAGGATCTATTCTTTTGTTATTTTGTTTTCCTAATGATTATTGATTCAATTATCTATCGATCCTATATTTTCTAAGGTGATTATTCTCTCTCAAGACCTAACCAATTAACCCTAATTGAATATGAAAATTCTATAATTACAATCTCTCAATTCACAACTCTTTCCCTAACATTTTCAATTAGTTATGAAGCTTTCTAGTAAATAATCAAGTTCTCACACAGGATCTCTCTTCATATGATAGTTGATTTGTTAATTGCGTGACTTATTAAACTACAAAATCTCATTGCACAATTTAGCTAGATTACTTTTGACTCACTCTCTCGATTTATTGCCAAAGTATGAACATGTACCATTAAGACAACACAAAATATGCAAGATTAAAGTCATAAAACAACTACCGAATAAACCCTAATATGAAATTTAGAACATCATAAACGTAATGTTCATTTGAAAATTTAGTTTACACATCAAGTAATACGAAAATAACAAAGGAGAAAGAGAGAAAAATTTTATTTGGAGCTTTATCTGAAAAATTAGAAATCTGGACGTCTCTCTCGATCTTCCTTGTTTGATCCACTTTTGCAAGATGGAAACTGCGTTTTTTAGGCTTCATAAGGTTCTTAAATAGTCTAAGAGGGTCTTGGGGGTGTAACTAGGGTTTTCACCCTTTGATCAGTTCCAAAAATGCCCACGAACCCTAAAACAGATGGAAAAAGTCGTGCTTAGGAAGCCTCTGTCATGATTGTGACTCAGTGAATTTACTCTCTGTCATGATTGTGCATAAGAAGTCATGATCATGACTCTAGGTAATACCTAGCCCAAGCAACTCCATTCACGTCCAAATCTCTTGTTCTTCACCTATTTGATTTCCAACACTAACAAACACATCAAACATCTCAAAAAACATATAATTAAGAATGAAAACATGTTGTAAACCACATAAATACTTAGAATATAAATAAACACTCACATTAATATAATTCTAAGTCTATTTATACAATAATCATCTAATAAGCACCTATAAACACACTAAAACACCTATTAAAACATAGTGTAAACTACACCTATCATGGTACACATAGGTTGAATTTTTCTATTTAATACTTTAACAACTACTTTTCATAAGATTTTTAAGAGAGAAATTTCATGTATATCTAAGCATATGAATTTAGCTGACAAATTCTCTTTGACCAAATGAGGCTTTAACTCTTAGTTTTGATTATCATAAAGAATGTTACTACTAATATTTTTAACTTTGGTGATATTAATAAGTTAATTTGACAAAGATTTTTAAAAAAGTTCAAATATTAAGTTCATTGGAAGGACAGGGTAATCTAAACAATAACATCAATAATAACAATAATGTTCCAATAGAAATCCCATCCCACTAAGACGTGAGGTCTAAGGAGATCCAAAAGTACACAGGCTTACTCCTAACTAGTAGAAAGGTTGTCTCCGATAGATCCATAGGAAAAACAAGTTTTTGAAAATGGTTTTTAAAAAAGTAGCCAAATACATAAACAAATGACTGCAAAAATAAAAATAAAAGGTAAAAATATATAAATATAAATATATTCAAAATAAAATAAGTAAAATAAATAAACTGAGAAGAAAGAGAACTAACAAATAAATAAAACAAACAAACAATTGAGATAGAAAAATAATAAATGAAATAACTAAAAGAGCAAGTGCTACAAACAAAAGTATTTGTAGGCAAAGTGGAAGGACAAAGGGATCTAAGGATCAAAATAAGTACAATGGATCACCAAATACAATTCAAGAGAACTTTAAAAAAATTCAAGTAAAGAACAAGTAACAAGAAAGAATGAAGTCAATCTATGTGTAGCAATCATTAAAATATTTCTTATAATCTTATCTTAGTCATTTCAAGGAATTAGAGCTTAATTATCTTCATGATCATTTACATGTAAGGCATAATACATAAACCTATTCATAATCAAGAGCAAATTTTTTCTAAAATCTAAATAAATATCATGAAAACAACTTTTGAAAACTTTAGAAACGGTTTTAAATCAAGTTTATTTTAAAATGGTATGTTTTATCTTTGGAAAAGAATTGGGGGTCGAAGTGTTTACATTAGTTTTTGTAGGAGTTCAACTAGCCTAATAGTTTGGATAGACTATTTGGACAAAGTGTTAAAAAGTTACATTATGGATGGTTTGCAATAAGCTAGCCAAAGGACTATAATTGACTAGCCGATGGTGAGTTTTAGAAGTTACTAAGAGATAATTTTCTATCCAATTAACAGTCCAACTAGACAAAGTTAGGTGATTAGCTAGTTGATCCTCCCTAAAAATCGGTCATTATAGCAATCAGTTTATGTGTATAATGATTGTTTTAGATTATTTTGAATATAAACAAACAATAATAATTTGTATAAGAACCTTTGACATACAAGAACTTTGTTAAGAGGCTAGAGAGTGTATATGGGCATTATATAACATATATTAAATCCTAGTTCATTGGTATGAGTATAAAGGAGAAATTTTGAATTTTATATGGTTGAGCAATTGTTGTAATTATAGAAATTGCTTAGAATTGACATGTAAGGGTTCTTCTTGATGTTGAATAAGATTTGTAAAAGTGTCCTTTCCACCTATGACAAAGTAAAACAATTGGTGTGAGTATGAAGGAGAAAATTTAAATTCTATATGGTTGAGCAATTGTAGTAATTGGAGCATTTCTTAGAATTCATGTGTAAGCATTCTTCTTGATCTTAAATAAGATTTGTAAAGGTCTCCTTTTCACCTATGAAAAAGTCAGACGACTGTTAAAATTCTTCTTCACCCATGATAAAGTAAGATGATTGTAAAAATTATTTTTCTCTTATGGTAAATAAGATATTGTATGGAGGGTTTCCTTTCACCTAATAAAGAAAGAAAATAGTTAATTTCAAAATGGAGCTATGATAGTGGACTTAGGTAAACATTATTTAATCAAACTAATATAAATTATTTTTGTCTCTTTTTATTATTTTTTTATTATTATTGTGTTTGATTTGTGATTACTTTATATGACCTTTTCATAATTATTTATTAAAATAGATCATTCATTTATTAACTTTTGAATGACCTAAAACGTGAATTTTACCCTCTTTCTCTCTCTCTTATGTCATTTGCGAACAAACATAAACAAAAATATTTCCCATTGGAAATTAGAAAGTTGTTATTCCGGAGGATATGAACATCAATGTCTAGAAAAATGACAAGATTATACATCAATCACACTTATGGCTTCATTTAAAAATAAAATTTGTTCTGGCCATTCCAATTATATGTTTTTGTGCATTATGAGTTTCATGCTACCCTCAGGGCCGTTCCTATCGTTTTATAAGCCCTGGGTGAAATTAAAAAAAGGGCCCTAATAAATCGACAATATACTTAAGTTTACATGTTTGTATGGAACATAAAGGACTCAATTTATAAGTTTACATAATCAACTAAATATTAAATAATCATAACACTAACAAATACACGGAGGATCATGATTTATAAAAAACAATTTCTCCGTGCATTTCTAGATGCAAAATCATTAATAATATTATCAAGATCAATATTGTCCAACATATCC
>JAOTBA010000004.1:5680241-5693342 GCA_025629845.1 Erythroxylum squamatum | reverse complement strand
AATTAATTAATTACAATATTTTAATTAATTAATGAATTATATTATAATTAATTATATTGTAGTTAAATTAATTACAATATTTTAATTAAGCAATTAATTATATTTTAATTAATAAATAATAATAATATTTTAATTAATTATATTGTAATTAATTAATTACAATATTTTAATTAATCAATGAATTATTTTTTAATTAATTATATTGTAGTTAAATTAATTACAATATTTTAATTAATTAATAATAATATTTTAATTAGTTATATTTTAATTAATTATAACAACCATACCCTTATATAACAATGATACCCATTCTTCTATATTATAAGGGGAATGGGGTATTACCCAAAAATAGGTAATGAAAATAATACCTCTATAATGATACCCCCTTACCAAACTTAATTTTTCATTCCATACCCATTCTCTTTTTTTCATACCCACCAAACAAGCACCTCCTAAAAGTTCAAATAAATAAAATAACTAATTAAAAAAACTTTGAAAAAAAAGGGAGGGAAGAAGAGATTAGAGAGACGGAGAGAATTTTTAAAATTTCTGTAAATTTTGCAAAAAAAATCCCTGTTTTTTTAAAATTTTTGGTATCGATCAATATTTGACCAGTATTCAAAATATCAGTCGGTACCGGCCTATTTAAACCCGATACGACTCACCTTTTATTTCATACCGGTTTTGGTCCAGTACGTACCGGTATTCATAATACTGTCTTCAACTATTCTTATTGCTTTCCCGTTAGTAGGATTTTGAATATTTTTGCTCAAAAGTTTCAATCGACAATCTTCAGGTACATATTTTTCCTTATTTAACGATTTCAATTTTTATTCGATTTGTAAGGATATAATTGAAAACACAAGTCAAAATTAAGTTACATTTCATGAAATACTATTGCATACCCAACACTATAATAAGAATCCACCTAACTTTTCTATTAAAATTTTTATAAATATCCAAACATGTGAATATCTTTACTTTTCTATAGATTTATTTTTCAAAGAATTATATTCTAAATTTATTTTATTTTCCCGCCAACTATACAGACCTCGAGACCTTTTGTTTTAAATCGTGGAATCCTTTTCTGAGGAGCATGAGTCAAGCCAACGTAAGCAGTGACTCCATTAAGGACCACAACACCTCTTTTTCTTTTTTTCGTTTTCCAACAATCCCCACTGAAAACCGTTTACTTGGCGTTTACTAACCAATTTGCGATATTGCGTCTAGAAAACTACGTGTAAAGATGTCCCTAGGGCTGCTGCTCCTAGTCTTCTTGATAAGTTGCCTACTCATTATTGTTATTACTTCCCACCGTGAATTATTTGACAAAGCAAATGAATGGAATGGAAAAACATGAGAATTGAAACGTCTTCTAGATTTTTTTTTAAAAAAATATTATCCTACATGCATAACTGTTTTGATAACATTCAACTTATCAATACAACTTTCTACAGAGACATTTCATATACGTTAAGGATTAAAGATTTAAAAAAAGAAATAACTTATGTAATAATAAAACATCTACATTTACTTTCAATTTTGGTTCAACACTCACTCTCTTTCAATTGATGTAACTTATCTATAGATTCTCATAACTTTAGGGAAAAAAAATAAGTATGCGAAAAAGCAAACTCATTTGACTTTGTTAACTAGGCTGTCATGTCTAGTTGTTCACATTGGAGTTGACAATCCATCTCGTACAGCGGTTGTCGATCATTCATTAGAACTTAGTTACAAGACATTTTCTTCATATATCTTCACACTTTGAAATTTCGAATCAAGAGCATTTGTTTCAAGAGTTGCGGCAGCTAGTGCTTGTGAGTCGAGGAAGCCTGTCTCACCAACCCTTTGAAATCTCACGAAAATTGTCGACGTTTCCTGTCATTTCATCAGAATAACTATGGTTGCACGGAATTACATGTACATGTGGCCCTCTAATGGTTGAACCAATAGGAGTTTCCTACTTGCAAAACATTGAAAAATTGGGGATGAGATTGCCAAAAGATAAATGGCACGCAGGAATGGATACTCTCTTTGTGTAAAATATGAACCCTAAACCAAAATCAGAAGTCAGAACTTCAATGCTTTTCGTACAAATAACCAATATAAACTGATAGGCTTGCAGCTAAGAATGGTAATGGGTAAGGTTTAGTTCGAGTATTACTCAACCTATATTCATATCTATTTTTTATGACTCAATCCATATTTATTTTTATATTCATCGGTTTTTACAATTTACTACCCATATCTAAATCTGTTAGAACATTCGAATTTTTGGATATCCATTAGGTTGTATAGCACATAAAAATATAACTTCTAAATATAAAATATAAAGAGCAGATTTATGCGAACGCTCTAAATTAAAATTACTTTAATAATAATAAGTCAAGATTTTGATTTATTTGTCTTAAAAAACTATAAAATTGGAATAATAAAAATCATAATATTTAGTGCAAAGACAATATATATTTTTCACAATTAAGAACTGAAACAAAGACTGAAATATTCAAAGCTTCAAATTATCTTTGCATGAACTCTACAACATTCAAAACTCAATCTTCATATCATTTGCATTATTATCATTCTATAAGAAAATAAAATATGATGAAAAAGGTGAGGGCTGAGGAGTAAAGTGGAAATTTTAAAGTTGCTTCTTCTCACAAAATATTAATAATTATATTTAATCATAAATATTCAAGAAAAAATAGAAAAATAGAGTTAATAAAAAACGAGTAGAGTTTGGGTATTCGTCGGTTCGAATTATCACTAGACCCATATCTAAATCCATATTCACATTCATTTTTTAGCATCTATTTAAAATTTATTTTTTAGCCTTCATATTTATTTTTTTAGGTTAGATAATGGGGAGATTAGTCGGATTGAAAACTCAATGACATCCCTACTTGCAGCCGGAAAAGTTACTTTCATATGCTAGCCCTTTTATTTAATCGATATATTATGCTGTGCCTTTTATCATTAAATGAAAATTGACGGTGATGTTGAACAGCTAGGGTAGTTCAAATGGGCTTCAGATGGTCTGTTTTGGATTGTCTGTGTCTTTAGAAGTCGGCACTTGGCACATGATGACACAGAGAATTGAGAGCAGACGATCTCATCCGTTCAAATGAATGGAAGATTCCTTTTGAAAGTCACAAACTCTTTAACCTCTTTAAACATTTTGAATTTTAAGTATAGTTTCTGATTTACCCCAAAAAAAAAAAAAAGTATAGTTAATTTTATCCAATAATTTATTTAAAATAAATAATTTATAAACTATTATACATATGTAAAAAATTTAATTAATACATACTTGAAGTATAAAAAAATGATCTTAGCATTTATTGAACCCAAGTCCAAATAAAATTTGTGGGGCCATAAGCAGTGGCGGATCTACAATGAGGGCAAGTGGGGGCACTTGCCCCCACTGCCTCCAATAGATTTCTTTTAAAAAAATTATTTTTTTAAGTTTTGCCCCCATAAAAAAATAAAATTTTACTCCTATTAAAATTTTGCCCTCATTAAAAATAAAATTTTATCTCTATTAAAATTTTGTTTTCACTCAAAAAAATTTCTGAATCTGCCTCGGGCCATGAGGTGGCAGGCCTGAAGTAGAGCATTTGAGATATGAAGAAAACCATGGAACTAGTTAATGATAAATACAAAAGTCAACTTTTTTTTTATTTTTTAATACCGCATTATGGAATATTCCGAATCTAAAAGCTACAACACTGCCTTAAAGAAGTCCAAGCTTTGTTATAGTGTTAAAAAAGACAAAATCAAAGGTTATTATTTTTAAGACAAAGTCGTAGAATGTTGAAAGAGCGAGAGACACGATGCGTGACGCAACCGAATAACATGTCACATGAGCTGTTGCTGTAGAAACCAAATGTTCTCCTCGTTCCATAAGTTCTCCATTTCATACCATCCCAAAGAGGTCGGGTCAAAACTTGATCCCTTTTGAGTGTCGTCTGAATAATACCCTCCTGCGCCTGCCCGGTTATTATTTTGACAATCACTCGGGTCGGATATCTGAGTATCCAAGGAGTCATCGGACATCTCGGGCACCAACATCGGGTCAATCAATTCGCATACGGGTTCACTGACATTAGAGGCTTGATTTGGTAGGCAATAATATTGTTCATCGTCAGGGTGAATAGCCGTCGCCACTGTGGTGGGTTGAGCTGTTGAAGCTCCGGCATCTGCTGCCCGTATGCGTTCGATTAAACGGGGCATCCACACGTGACGCATGGAGTCTCTGAACTCTTTGCTGTTGACGTCATATTTGAGTTGTTTTGCCAGCTTCTGTACTCTGGTTCTCCAGTAGTTTTTTATCTCATTGTCTGTTCTGCCTGGTAAGGACTGCGCTATTTTCGACCATCTGAACCAGAGGCGCACAAATTTAAGAACGAGGATTCGATCGATAAACTCAAAACTTTGTAGGAAGAAATTAACCTATCAAGGAAAAGAGGAGCATTAGTACAGTACCTGTTGCCCCAGCGAGAATGGAGTTCAAGAATCAAGAGCTGTTCTTGGAGGGTTATGTTCCCTCGTCGAAGATTCGGGCGTAAATAGTTCAACCATCTTAATCTGCAGCTTTTGCCAGTCCGTTTCAGTCCTGTATTCATACACGAACACCATAATAAGTTAAGAACAAGAACTCACAGAAAAATAACAAATTAAATTTCTCAAACGCGATCTCCGAAACTCCTTCAGGTTGATATGGATTTACGGCGGGTGTAATTAAGCTGACCTGCATAGCGAGCCGCCGTGTTCCAGCGGCCTTCACCGTGGACGGTGACATAATCTGTAAGTAGGGTGTCCTCTTCAACAGTCCACGGACCTTTTCTTATGCTCGGATCCTCCTCGGAATGAAAACTTGCACAACCATAGTCTCTTACTTGAGCATCCATTTCTCTTATGCTAAGCAACTCAGGGATAAGATCAAGTGGATTTGTGGATTATAGGAGTAACAAGAAGAGAGACGGTGGTTGGTGTGGGTGTTGGTCTTGAAAATTAGACAGAGAAGACGGAAGTGTATATATAGTGAGGCAAAAGAATAAGCACATCTAAGTGGGTATGAAGTAATTTTCTATAGCCACAAGTTAATTATGCTGCTACTGAGTAGAAAGCTTTGCAGGAATTAATAGTTTAATAACTTTGGGGGCTTTATCTTTATGTTCGAAGTTTGACCCTTTGACTTTTCAATGTTTCAAAGACACGCACACGCACACTAAGAGATGAAGACTTTGGTCTTCGCGTGCCCGTTCCTTCTGCACATGAGCAGATTAAAAAAATGAAGCACCCATCCCAAAGACTGGATTAATCGTTTGTTTTTTAATGGGTTTGAAGATCTAATCCAATGTTTTACGCCATGTGAAGATGGTGAGTGAGTAGGTTACAGGTCGAGGATTCAACGAGGTTTATATGCTTGGTTAGCTCTTTTATAAATTGTACCGACCCACCAACGTATCAAGTCAGCTCCCTAACAGATTTTCATACACGAAACACCGTCATTCAAATTCATAAGTTGGGTCGGAAATGAAATAGTTTAATTTTTTAATAACAACTATAATTTTTTTAATTTAAGGTGGAATTGACTTTAATATTAAAATGACAAAAGATTTGAATTTGATCTAAAGTTAACAAAAATATTTAACTTAAAATCCGGATATGATATTTAAAAACAAAAAACATGTTTAATTGAAATTTGTTACAAAAATTGAAAAAAACTTGTTTTTGTTAAGATTTGTAATAAAAACTAAAAAATATTTTATCGTCATATTTTTATTTTATTTTATTATTATATTATATTATATTAATTAACTCTCATAATTAATAAACATAAAATATGAATATTTAATATAATTAAGTTAATTAATTCTATACTTGAAGATGGTGAGGAAGAAGACAATTTAGAAAATTTTAAGATATATTATGGGGCATTAAGGGGCAAAATAGGAAATGTAAAAATTTAAGGGTAAAATTAGAAGGATATTTTTGTAAATATGGTGGTTAGATAAAGTCAGGATATTTTAATAATTAAGAATAAAGTGAATATAGGGAATAATTTTGGATTACTAAGTGTAATTAGGTTGAAAATTTTTCTTAAATAAGTCTAATATAATTTTATATTGTCTATGTCTAAAGGACGGATTAAGGAGTTGATTGGACTTATCAATTGGTTGAATTCAAAATCAGGTAAAGATAACTTTAGATTGCACTCTTAGAATAATGTATTGTTCATAACACTTTGATTTTTGTTATTAATAAATTATTTTATTGTGAATCATATTTTGAATTAGTCATTAATTAAATTGATAATTGATATTATATATATGGATTTCTAAAATATATTAATTGTGTTTATTTATTACATAAATAATTAAAAAAGAATAAAATGTTCCACATTTATATTTTCTTATGCATTATGAGGTGGATCACATGATAAATCAGCGAAAAAATATGATAATTAAAATTTTCAGTTGTGCATGAGTCTAATTAAAAATATTAGGGTAAATAAATCACGTTGATGAAATTAAATATAGACTGACTTCTAATAGGTTGAGAATAAATTGTATAAATTATGAATCTATGGCTTGCCTAAGATAAGCTATATTTAAAGGTCATAAATTAATGAGTTGTTTAAATATGAATGAGTGATGGCTAGATATCTGTCTATGGAGTAAGTATCGAGGCATCCTAAGTCTTAAGGACTTCCTATGTTGACGACTAGGTACTAGAGTGGTACTAGGATGTTCTAAATCTTGGAGATATCCTGTGTCGATGACTAGATATTGGAGTGGTACTAAGGTACCAGATTAGATTGAGGAATTGAGGTACCGTGTGTCGAT
This sequence comes from Erythroxylum squamatum, assembly GCA_025629845.1. Taxonomy (NCBI): domain Eukaryota; kingdom Viridiplantae; phylum Streptophyta; class Magnoliopsida; order Malpighiales; family Erythroxylaceae; genus Erythroxylum; species Erythroxylum squamatum. The sequence goes on along the minus strand of JAOTBA010000004.1, from coordinate 5,686,488 downwards.
ATTTATACTTCTAATTACATTTTCACTTAGTAAGTGATTATGATGAGTAGAGATGAGCTGACAACCATTGAATGTAAGCGTATTAGGTTAAGCAAGGCTTAGATAATTCATTTAATAATAAGATAAAACATAAATGACAATAATAAAATATTATTAGTATTAATTATTACTAATGATAAAATTTTAGATTTTTATTAGGTGTTTGGATAGGCTAAGTATTGTTTTGTATTTTAGTATTATATGTAAGTTTTAATCATTTGACTAATTTCTATTTATATTAATTTATTTGATTTTAAGGATACGGTCAGTTACCCTTATTAAGTAAATAACTCACCTTTTGTTGCTATATTTTCTCAAGAGATAGAGAGATTTCTAATAACCTCAGTGCACGTGATTGATAGAGTGAAGTCTAGGTGGGGCCAGTAGATTAAATTGAGTAACGTTGTTTTATTTTATATACTTTTAAATGTGATAGTTCAGATAGTTGTGCTTATATAGATAATTTTTGTGACTGATGAATATATTTTCTGGAACTAATAAGGATTTTGGTATTTAATGATATAATTGGGGAATAATTTGGATAAATTATGGTTTAAGAATTAGCAGAACGTCACATTTAGGTGGTATCGGAGCGAGTTTACATTTTTAAAAGATAAATTAAGTGAAAAACTAATAATATGTTCTTATCTTATTTAGGATAGTTTTAGGACATGACATTGTTACCTAGAGTTGACTGGGAAATCGTGTAATTTGATCCATTCTCTAGATATGCCTGATCAAGGAATGGGCATAGCGGATTGAATATGAGGAGAGATGCCAGTGCCACCTCAGATGATATAGTTCTTTTAGATAATGCAGCAAGTTATTACTATGACTCCAGCCAAGGTGATTCTTGAGTGGACCATAACTATAAACAGATATGTAAAATGGGTTTAATGGAGTTTTGAGGTACTATTAATCTTGAAGAGGTTGAGGCATGGTGGGAACAGACAAAGTTAGTTTTAAACCGTTTGACGTATACTTTGGAAACAAGGTTGTAGTATACAGTTTCATTATTTCAGGGAAAGCATTGACTTGGTGGAAGTTAGTGAACATATCTTATGAGGCATAAGATATGACTTGGCAAGACTTCCAGAGAGAGTTTAGAGACAAATAAACTGTGCGGATATATCGAAATAGAAAGAAAATGGACTTTGTGAGTTTGCTTCAAACAGAGGAGATGTAAGTGGTAGAGAATAAGGCTAGCTTTGTGGCTTTGTCTAAGTATGCATTAGAGGCTATGGCAAATCTAAAGGATAAATGTTACTGATCTAAGCAGGATTTAATTGCTACTTCTGATTTCAAGAAGTTACTATGGACTGCATTCATAGTAGAGGATGTGATAGCAAGGCAAAAGGAGAGGAGAACTGAAGAGGCAAACAAAGAGTCATTATAGAAAGGGGAGTCGGTCTGTTAAGAGGGGAGCTACTTATTCATGGTCTATCGATGTAAGGGGATCTAGGAGAGCTGATACTACATCAAGTAGGAGTGGTACTTTCTATAGGTTTGGTGGTGATTGAGGAGTTAGCATGGATTTAGAACATCATAGTACTATTAGTGCACCATCTGTTGGATTAGATCGAGGGGTTAGTCAGAAGTTCAGACGACCTATTATTAGAGGAGTTGAAGGGTTACAGAGTTATGCTATCTACGAGAGAGTTCACAAATGACCATATTGGAGACCCACCAGGATCAGTCAGGCATGCTATATTTTTGGATAGTATGGGGATTTATAGAGAAGTTGTTCGATAGTAGGGAAAAGTTTAGGATTGAAGGCAGAGGAGACAGTATGTCGTCAGAGTGGTGCCTTTGGTTTAGGTAAAGGTTCAGGTAGAATTGACAGTAGAGGTGATGGTCGAGGAGTTGGACACGGACCAATAGTGGGTACATGTACTAGTGGGACATCCTTAACACAAGGTCAAACTTATGCGAGGATATACCATATAATGAGGGAGGAGGCACCCATATTTAACAATGTTATTTGTGGTACGATTTTATTATTTGATATTAAGGCTTAATTGTTAGTAGACCCAGGATCTACACATTCTTACATTTCTTTAGAGTTTGCTTCTAAAGTTTCAGGGGAGGTTAGTCCATTAGGATATGACTTAAGAGTGTGGTTGCTAATAGGAGACTGTATGGTAGTAAATAGTGTAAGGAGGGGGATGCTAATAAGGATTAGTGGAGTGGAGCTATCAGTTGACTTGATAGTGATGGATTTAAGGGAGTTTGACTTAATTCTCGAGATGGATTGGTTGACATAACATCAGGTTGTAATGGATTGTTATACGAAAGAGGTGATGATAGAGTCCTTAGATAAATAGAAGGTGATAATTGTAGGGGATCATAAAGTGGTTCTAATATGTGTGATCTCGACCATGACTGCTAGACGAATGATATTTGATGGATGTGAGGCATATCTAGCTCATATTATAGATATGAGGGAGGTGAGTCCTAGGTTAGAGGATATTCTTATGGTGAGGGAATTTTCAAAGGTATTCTTAGATGATTTATTAAGTTTGTTGCCTTAATGGGAATAAATTTCATCATTGAAACCATGCCCAGAGTTGCATTAATTTCTATTGTACCTTACATGATGGTTATTGTTGAGTTATATGAGTTAAAAAAGCAGTTAGAAGAGTTATTGAAAAAAGGGCTTTATTAGAACAAACGCATCACCTTAGGAAACTCTAGTGTTGTTTGTGAAGAAAAAGGATGGTAGTATGAGACTTTGCATGGATTATCGACAATTAAACAGGGATTAAGTGAAGAATAAATACCTTTTCCCAAGAATAGATGATCTTTTAGAAAAAATGAGGGGAGCTGTTATATTTTTCAAGATTGACTTGAGATCGGGATACTGATAATTGAGGATAGCTAAGTCAATTATTCCCAAGATAGCTTTTCGCACTCGATATAGCCGCTATGAGTTCCTAGTCATGTCTTTTGTGTTGACTGATGCACCAGTTGCATTTATGACAATGATGAACATGATTTTTAAGAGTATCTAGATCAGTTTGTGATAGTGTTCATTGATGATATATTGGTGCATTCAAGGAGTAAAGAGGAGAACGAACAACATTTAAGGATTGTGTTACAAATTTTAAAGGAGAGATAATTGTATGTCAAGTTGAGTAAGTGCGAGTTCTAGATGAAGCGGGTAATTTTCCTTAGACATGTGGTGTCTCAAGAGAGAGTGATGCCTAACCCTGCTAATGTAAAGGCAATTATGGAGTGAGAGCTACCTAGAAATACATCAAAGGTGAGAAGCTTTCTGGGACTTGCTGGGTATTATCAAAGATTTTTATAAGGAATTTTTTATGATAACTAGCTCATTGACAAGCTACTGAAGAAAGGAGCTCAGTTTTAGTGGATTAATCAGTATCAAGAGAGCGTTTAGGAGCTTAGATGGAGACTAACTTCTAGCCTAATTTTTGTGCTACCATCGAGTGGTGGAGGTTTTGAGGTACATACTGATGCTTTTAGGGTAGGTTTGAGGTGTATTTTGATATAACATGGGAAAGTGATAGCTTATCTCTCTTGTTAGTTGAGATCATACGAGTTGAATTATCCCACCCATAATATGGAATTACTTGCGAATGTACGTGCTCTTAGAATTTGGAGAAATTATTTATATGGGGAGACATTTCAAATCCTTATAGATCACAATAGCCTCAAGTATATCTTGACTTAGAGTGTGCTAAACTTAAGGCAGAGAAGATGGGTCGAGTTATTGAAGAATTATGATTGTACTATTGATTACCATCTGGGGAAGGCTAACATAGTAACAGATGCGTTGAGTAGGAAAAGCTCAGGCGTGATGATTAGTTTGAGCGGACACAGTATGATATCACTAGTGGAGTTGAAAGCATTGGTTATGAGATCGGAGTTTGATTATTTGAGTGGTTTATGATATTACAAATTAAACCACATTTAGGAGATAAGATCAGAGAGGTATAAGCTCGGGATTCTTATCTGATGCAAATAAGAGAGAGATATTGTAATAAAGTAGGAGGACTAACTTTTCAGTAGGAGTAGATGGAGTGTTGGTGAATGGGAGAAGAGTTTATGTGTTAGATACAGATGGATTATGAGAAGAGATTATGAAGGAAGCTTATAGTGCATCATATGCTATATATCCTAGTACTACAAAAATATATCAGACCTTGAGACCTTATTACTATTATTCAATGATGAAGAAAGATATAGTAGAGTTTGTGTCAAGGTGTTTGACCTATCCATAGTTCAAGGTAAAGCATTAGGAACCAGTAAGGAAATTAAAAACCTTAACCATTCAGTCGTGGAAGTGGGAAAAGATTACGATGGATTCTGTGGTAGTGTTAGCGAGGACTAAATGTAGACATGATTTAGTTTGGGGGATTATGGATCTGTTAACTAAATTAACTCATTTCTTACTTGGAGAATAGACAGACTCCTTAGACAAGCTTGCCAAGTTGTATATTGATGAGATTATGAGGTTATACAAGATTCTAGTGTCTATTGCATTAGATCGAGATCCATGATTTACTTTCTAGTTCTGGATGAGTTTATAGACAACTTTAGAGACTAGGTTGAATTTGATTATTGCATTTCAACCTTAGTCGGATGGACAACCGGAGCATACGACTCAGACATTGGAGGTCATGATGAGAGCATGTATGCTGAACTTTGAGGGTGATTAGGATAGACATCTACTTTTGATGGAGTTTGCGTATAATAATAGTTATCACTTTAGCATTGATATGACACCATTTGATATATTGAGATATAGAGGGTGTTAGATTGTTGGACATGAGTTATTTTAGGAGACGATGGAGAAAATAAAGGTGATAAGGCGATGCTTAAAGGCAGCTCAGGATCGATAAAGAATTATGTCGATCAACATTGTTGGGAGATGGAGTACAATATTGGAGGTATGGTATTTCTACCGGTATTATCTAATAGGGGAATTTTGAGGTTTGGTAGGATAGGGAAGTTAAGTTTGAGATACATTGGGCCAAATGAAATAGTATAACATATGAGGCTATTAGCTTACAGATTAGCCTTATCTTTAGAGTTATCACAGATTCATGATTTGTTCTACGTGTCGATGTTGAGACAGTATTGATTGGATCCTACCTATGTTATATCGAGGCCTAAGATTGAAGTTACAAATGATATAACTTATAAAGAGGAGCCCATGGATCTATGGGATAGACATAATAGGAAATTAAGGAGGCGGGAGATTTTGATGATGCAAGTTTTGTGGAATCATCATCATTCTCCAAAAGAGGCTACTTAGGAGGTAAAGGATGAAGTTTGACATAAGTATTCTCATTTGTTTAGATCCTCAAGTACTTAATTTAAATTCGAGGATGAAATTCTATTAAGGGGGGAGGAACTGTAAACACCTCCCTAAGAAAAGGAGAGCCTAACTTTAACAAAAGTAACACAACCCAAGAAAAATAAAAAAGCGGAGAGAATAAATTAAGAAGATAGCAAATGGGTAATAAGAATCCCAACGAAAAGCTATCTTCTTCTTCTTCTCCCTTTTGTTTTCCAGCTGGTAAGTGTATAAAAATACACCATCTTTTTCCTATATGTGAAGTTTTGCTCAAGTATTCCCTCATTTTGTTTGTTTTTCAGTAAATTAGCGAGAAAATTGTAGAGATTATCAGCCAAAACATTTGTTAGAAAGGTATAGAACTTTAAATAGGTAAAACTTTTCCATCAATAATTTTATGCCTTTTTTGTGATTTTTAATCATCCTAAACTAGTTTTAGTTGGAACTTATATTATGACTGAAAATAATTTTGAAGTTATGGAAAAAATAAAAATAAAGAAAAGGTGGTTCAAAAATGAGAAAAAGAGGAGATAGGAGCAGAGGAGAGAGTGAAGAATAAGACAATTTAATAAAATTTAATATATATTAAGGGACAAGATAGGAAATGTAAAAATTTGAGGGTAAAATTAGAATTTAATTCCTATAAGGGCATTTTTGTAATTATGATGTGTTGAGACCCGATTTTGGAATCGGACCCCAACCGAAAAAACGGAAGACCGAAATGAAAAGCGAAACAAACGAACGGATTCTAAACCCGAAAGTAGGCCAAAACAGAAACGAAACACAAATCGAATCGGAAGCGAAAAGAGTGCGGAAGCCAAAGAAATCGAAGGATCGCAAACAAACTTAAATCACAGTCCGACATCCGTAAACGCGCACTTGATA
>JAOTBA010000004.1:5655104-5666165 GCA_025629845.1 Erythroxylum squamatum | reverse complement strand
TTCTCTCTCTTCCTCCTAGAATAAGTCACTATGGGTTTAGGACCCATAGTGCTATCAGGATCTGTGGTGCTATCACAAGAATCATGACCAAAGCATACCTCTACATTTGTGCTGCGTAAGCTTTCACGAAGGAATTGTTTGATTCCCTCACCATGGTTGGCATGAATGAGACCAAGAGCATAGAGAGCACCACCTTCTGAATAAGGACTGCCTCCCCCACCAGCTCCACCCTGAGGTAAATATGGCGCCATCAGTGATCTCCCCTGTTGCAAATGTCCTCTGTGAATAACACCAAGACCTGCCGTTGCACTAAATTTAGCCCAATTTGTGGCCCTGCTCAACCAGTCCTGCCAGTTGATATGAGGCAAAACAATTAAGTAATCTAACAAAAGAGCATAGGGGGAAAAAAAAAACATAAACCAACAGTTAATGAAAGATAAAAAGCACTCTACAACTATGACTCACAAGATTCTCCCTTAGGAATGTATCCACAGTTGTTCCAGCATGCATGATTGCATTAGCATAAATTGTTGCACTATGACAGACACTATTTCTCATCTCAACAGACTGCTTTATTGTCTTCAAAATGAGTAGATCTGACCTGCAAGCAAATAAAAAGAGCCACTTTTACATCCATGGTAATCCTCTCCAAGACAACCAACAATTAAACTGCAAGCGATAATATCTCAATGAAAAGACAATCCATACTTGTTATGACTGTACAAGAACTGCAAAGTTAACTGTATTGAGGTCTCTCCACATAAAATGCCTTTGATCTTTGCCAACCTCTCAGCATAGATTGTCTCATAAATATCTATCTCATTTACATGCTCAGTGGCAGCTGCAGTTCCTTCTGTCATTTGAACATCCTCTGCAACAGCAGGATTTTCACTTTGAGCAGATTCAGGGTTAGATCTTGGCGGCACAGATACTGCAGGTTGTAACTTAGGAGCTGGCAGACGATCTCTAACATTTAAGAGAAAAGCCTGGTGTTCATTCTCCACAAGATCAAAGGCTATCTGGAATGCCAAGAGAGTTTCATCCTTATTTCTGGAGCGTAGGAGTTTTTCTAAAATGTTTGCTACACCATCAGGTTCATCCAGAAACATCAAGCATTGGCATATGCTCACAAAATCAGGAGAAGGCAACTTTTGATACACATTAACAAGAAGACGAAGGACCTGCAAAAGGAAGACTATATCACAGAACACCCTAACAATCAATCAATTAGTCACAACATTAACACTTCATCCACAAGTGAAAATGAGGAAAAAAAACTTGGCTACAAAGGTACTTCCACACCCATGCACATGCAACATGCAGATTTAATCAGTTCATTCCCTGGCTACAGCAGAAATACCAACAATAACTTGATGAGCTAGCCCAATAACCTACTTACCTCACGCCGATACTCTCTAAGATTAACAAAAGAATGAGAGACATTAATGCAATAGGACAGGCTTCCATTAACATTATCACTCCTTGTGATTGCTTCCTCAAGTTTGTCCAACCTTCGGCATTCAATGGCAATTCCCATTGCCTGTTGATATTTTCCGTCCACAATACACCTAAAAGAAAAAATGGTGAGATAACAAAAAGCACCATAGAATATAACAACTTAGAGGGTTCACAATCGCATACTTATCCAGCATTCTCTCTACAATGGCCTCCAGCCTAGGGTCGACATCTGTAGAATCACCTGATTCAGCTGCCTTAGACCTGAGACTAGCATACTCGTCTATGGCCTTGGCTGAAGAAATAGACAGAAAATTGTCACATCAGTAACTCAGAGATCTATTGTGAAACTTGGTATATCATATCAATGTGTCATTAGAGAGTAAAGTCAAAACTATACGATAATGGATTGCAATCAATTGAATAGAAAGTGAAAAATCATGCTGAGAGTTCAGAATATCATGGTTCATTCTACATCATAATGTAAGCAAGACTCTGAAGCCTCTCAATCACATCCATATGCTCAATGATATGAAAACAATGCAAGGTGATCAGAATGCTTACCAAGAAGAGTGTTAACATAATCAGAATCCTCAGAAACATCAAACAGGGAGCCAGCGCCAAGGGCATACGATAATGAATCATTAAGTTCACCTAAGTAATAAAAGACCTGAAATAAGAATTCAGTTAAACAAAAGATCATCATCATTTTATTTTTTTTTGGACATTGAAGGTTAACAACAAAACGAGATTCACAACTAAGAGCTTATCATTACATGAAATCTCACTCACATGCATCTACCAGTCCTATTTACAAAAAAAAAAATGACAAACTACAGCTGCTATTAAGCACAACAGTCAGAAACTTATTTTGACTCAAGAAAAAAACAAGATAAAGCCATACTTCCATGAACTAAGGATACAATGTACAGTTACGTTATTCCATTGTAACGGTGTAAAAGAGAGAGAGAGAGCAGCAGGGGTGAAAGAAAAGAAAACAGTTGCAACCTTCGAAACAAGTAGTGCAGCAAGTTGTCTTTGATGCTGATCAAACTCCTCATCTTCGTATAAACTTTCTCTGAAAGGGAAAAGGGGCAAACATCAAGCTGAATACATATAAAGTTGCTCCATGACATTACTCAAGTTAATTTTGAAGAAAGAAGCACAAAATTAGACCGCCACTAAAGAGGGACACAATCAAATCTCTAGTCACATTACTTTTCATACATTGTATATAAAATATTGAATTGAGTATCAACAGAGAAGATCAGCCAAAACTAAGTATTCTAAATTTGTAGTATTAGTTCCTCCTTAGGTTTAAACTACACAAGCACCTAGTGTAGCAACATAGAACTACGCAGTCCAGTTTGATTATCCAAAAGTCAATGCAACGTCATCTAAAGTAAGTTAGCCAACATTATTGGTTAGCAATTCAGAGTTTAAACCTACATGAAACAACATATCAACTCCCCATTTCTTACTAAACCTTACAACAATTAAATGAACTATGCTGCTTATATGATACTCCAATACTGAGATTGCACTAAATAACCACACAAAAAAGAAGTAGATAAACATAATTAAAATTTCGAACAACGAGAAGCAGAAAGTCACATACATCTAAGAAAGAAACCAAAGATAGCCCATTCAATGCGATATTATCCGAATTCCGCAAAACAAGCTAGTGTACATTCGAATTCAAAACCAAAAAAAGATCCAAACTTATAACTTCATCTGCAATTATTCCCAATTACTCCACCAAGAAAAGAGATCAGAACAAAAAGACGAGTTCTTTCAAAGAATGAAAAAGACATACATTATAGGTACGCTTGTGGAGATCTCAGGCCAGAACTGGTCAACATAGTTATTGAGATTATGAAGAGCGTGTTGCTTAAGCAAAGGGTGGCTTTCATTAAGCATCGCGAGCAAGCCACCCGCAGAGCTCACCGTCACCGCCGCCATTGCTGAAACCCTTTAGAACAAATCGAAAACCTAACCAGCAGAGACCCCAATTTCGCGAATTGATTTGTTCCCCTAGTTCGATTGAAATTCTTTACAGAAACAGAGGAATTTTACAAACCCTAGATAGAGGCGAGTGAGGTAGAGATGGGGAAGGGACTCAGCTGCTATTAAGTTAAGAATTGTAATTCCCAACTTGACCAACAAGAAAGAGAAATTCTTTGACAAAAGCAACCTTATTGATTTTGAATTTACCCCTTCTTTTTACATTTATCATTACTTTGACCTATAAATTTTGCAATCTTTCAAACAAGTCCTTGCTTAGGTAATATTAAGAAATTAATCTCTTATCATTATTCTTATATAACTAAAATTTAATTATTTATTATAATTAAAATTAAAAATTACTGAATAACTAATAAAATTAACATAAAATTTTATTTTTAAGTAAAATAATTATTAATTAATTATATTTTATGTTTAAAAATATTTATTTAAATACTTATATGGTTTTATCCTTTTAACTTTTTAAATTTATAATTTGTATACCATATTTAGAGTTTAATGCACATCCCATTTCATTATTATTTTCCATACTTGTTTAGGATCTAAAGTCAACATGATTTTTCGCTTTGCGAAGATAAAGGCAAGATCGTTAATACGCAGCTTTCTCCTTATATTTTTTTATAAGGAAGTTATTTTCATCATTTAAATATATAATTTTTTAGTCAAAAAAGAGCGACTTTTATTGGTTGTTCTAACGATCTAAGATTTGAAATTAAACCTAACTTTCAACTACAACAGAAGTACAGTTGTAACTCAACTGTTTATAGTTGTGACATATATGATGATTTAATAGTGGTTAGGTCGGTCGTGCTAGGCCCAGGCTCAAGCCCAAGCGTAGAGGCATAGACGGCCCATTCATAGATGGTGACTTTCCATTCATAAGAGAAGACCTAAACCTAGTAAGTATTTTTCATATATAAGTTCATTATCTCATCATGAAAAAGGTACGAGACTAGAACCCTACTTTTCTTCGTTTACAGTAACCAAAACCCTTACCAAAAGACTGACTTGAGCGTCGGAGGGGCCTGCCGGCAATCAACCCCCGGCGTGCCATTTGTTATTTTGCAGGTACTTCTAGCTACAATCACTCAAAATCATGGATCCAAGCAATGGCGTCCAGCCTCAGCAGATTCAGACAGAACCACATCCTAAATTTGAAAAGCAAATAATTGACTAATTTCTTGATTTACTTGTCTTAAGTTTAATAATAAAAAGCTTCATTTGTGCAATATGATATATAATTTAAATAAAAAAACTATAACTATGATTACTTAGCCTGAACTTTTTTTTACGATGCTTTGTTGCTTATGAAAGATAATAACTTGTCGAGTGTCATTTCCTAATATTTTGTCTGGATGATAGACTTTTTCCACAATTTCACTCATTTTAAGAAAAAGGGTCCTCAAAAGCTTTGAATTACCAATTTTCATACGTTAAGCCTGAATTCATTACTCTTGGTTTGTATAACAATGAAAGCGAATACTCTGAAGCTTTAAGTTAGGCCGACTGGTCAGCTTTCTTGGATTTTCTACCATACTGTGCAATGAACTGCATGCAAAAACAGTTTAAAGGAATATTAGAAAGGTGATGAACTTTAGATAACATAGTCAAATAAAATCATCAAGAATGATTCTTTAAGTACCCCAGATAGGGGACTAAAATGAAAGAAGACCAAGAAAGCCACGCACAAATGCTCTTCTTTTTTACATGTACGAATAACCTTTTTCGTGTGCAGGTGAAGTTAATAGTGCCCTAATGTTGATCCAGGTCACATGGTGTTGGAATTTCTTCTTGTTCAAAAGGAGAAAAAGGTAAGAAGAAATTCCAACACCATGTGACCTGGATCAGCACATTATCGCGCGGTAAGTGGAATGTTTTGTTGATTGTTATTAAAGTTAAATCAGATTGACATGTTAAGTTACTAAATCAATAAACCCAGTCATAAGTTAATTCATTTTTTCACTGAATTATTGGATATTTAATTATTTAAAAAATTAGTATACAAATAATTAATTGTTATTCTATTATTTTTTAATTGTATAGATTTTTTAAAATTTATATTTGATATGATTATTATATATATTATCTAAATTAAAATGACAACAATTCTGTTTGAAATATATTCACTTTTTTTCCATATAATTATATGATAAGATTTTATTATGAAAATAGCAGTCAAATTAATTTCAATTTTATACTTCTACACTCACTCATTAAGTAAGTTATAAATAATTAATATTTTACTTGTTATAATGATAAATGTATTAATTCTTATAAGTAAAAACTTAACTAAAATTTGTAATCATATTTTGACTACCCTAGTTCTCCAACTTATAAATAAATCAGTATCTGAACCTACTTCTACATTCGAGTTAAATTTAAACTCGAATATAATTCGAGTTTGTTTACTAAGGTTTCATGTCCTACTCAAGTTAATTAACGTAAAGGCTATATTGCTTTCGTACATAGCATATAGTTAATAGATTAAAAAATCGAACTGATTCGGTCGATTTAATTATAAAAGTTTTAAACCGGTTAATTTTTCAATTCGGTTTATCTTAATAATCTTTGTTACTAAAAATTGACTAATTTATTAATTAATTAGTTGATTTTCATAAACTAACCTGATTTTAATAAACCAGATAGTTTTCATTTAACAGTGTCATTTAATTAAACTTCAAAAATTTTTACGGTTAAGGATAATCTCTTTCTTTAATTTTATTTAAAATTTTTCAATTTTATTCAATATTTATTATATAATAGTTTCTAGACAATTTAATACTAGTTAAACCTTTAAACATTAAACCTCTCGTCTTATTATTTTAATTTCTAGTTCAATTAATTGAGTCACCAGAAGTGGACAAATCCTAATTAACACATTTACTTAGTTATAAGAAAAATCACGGTGGTTGAATTTGCAATATTAATTTAGTTATGTTGAAAATGATAATATTAAAAGATAATAACTTTTTCCTAATTTAAATCTTTTGTTCTTTATATCAAATTATTATATATATTAATAAGTTGATTGATTTTTTTAATGATGACAACTATTCTAATAAATCACACTTAACTTTTTAAACATGAAAAAATTAATTGAGAAAAAATTGAAAAATTCAAGTTTAATAATAAAGATAGGTGATCAAAAAGAAAGAATGGATAGGAACTTTGCATTACTTATGGAGCATGAAGTAAGAAACATAGGAGATTCCACATATCAAAGATTACCCACCTATGGTGTTGGAATAAATCCGAAGACCAGTTGGGGGGAGACATTACCCTTTTAGTCAAAAAGACGGTACGAGTTGGTCTCAGGCCACTGCGTTTTTCATGAAATGCAAATAATTAAAAGAAGAATCCTTAGTTCTGGATTATTATTTATCGGTATGTTGGATATTCTTGCTTACGCATGCTCAATACTCAGATAGACTTTATCTTTGATCGTGGTTCTATTTTCCTTGCAAGTACTGTTTTTTTCTTTACTACCTGCATTAATTATTTTAAAAATCAGGACGAGAATCTCAAAAGGTACTCATCCTTTAAACCTCTGCCTTCCAGCGTAGTACATATTGATCGTTTACGAAAATTTGAAAGGATATAATTTTGTAAAAATTCTGAGTTCAGACGTAATTGTTTCTAACATAAGTGAAAATAGAATGATTAAACACAAAATAATAAAATAATACAAAAAATTTGTTAACGCAGTTCGACACATCTTATTTATGTCTGCAGAGCTCTCATCCAATTTAATATTTTCATTAACGACAATAGTTTTATACAAGCTTATATTGAGCAGACTAACTCAACCTTGAAATTATCCTTCGTCCTCACAACCTGTAAAAGTAATTCACACCCAATAACACGATCAGCTCATATTAACCTCAGCAGAAGAATTTCTCAACAACGTTTAACGATAAAAATAATAAATAAACAACTCAAATAATTAAAACAATAATGAACAAAAAGATACACTTGAGAAAATAAGAACAACTGCCCTAATAATTATAGCTTCTTCAACGAAAGATCGGACGTTGTTCACTAAGAAATCTGCAACCAAAATAAATGTTTCTTCACTGAAATGTTACAAATATTGAAGCTGCAAAATCCACAACAATTGCTAGAGTTTTTCGCACATCACCACTGTATCGACAGCCATTAGAAATACACATAAGATTAACACCCAATCAGCCTAACAAAAATCACACAATCGACCAAGAACAATAGCTACTAAGATTAGGAAATCTTCTGAAGTTTTTGTGCATCACAAATCACAAATGATAACCACAAAATCAACACTCTATCGACAATGAACAGCACAACCAGAATCACCAAAAAACTGAAATATCAGTTGCCAAATTACACACACTCAACCGCCAAGAAAGCCCACAATAGTAGTTCAAAAGGTGGAAAATACGTAGCTGCAAAATTAGATGCCGATCACCATAAAATAAGCTACAAAATATCATCCAAGATAACCCTAAATTTCCTGCTATCAAGTCACTTATCTTTTTTTAGAGAATTATTTATTATATTAAAAATTAAGAAATCTTTATAATAAAATTTTGTTGAATTATTTTAATAAAATCGTTAGTAAAATTAGGTGAGAGAAATTATATAAGTTTTATCATTTACATAATAGTTAGTTACTCATATAATAATTTTATATGAATAATTTTTAATATTGTTAATATTTTTAAAATTATAAGATATTTCTTACTCATTTATAATAATAATAATAATAATAATAATAATAATAATATATGTCTGTTCTTATCTTGATATCCTCTTTGTGAGAATAGATCATCTATTAGATTATGATGTTTTTATTATATTTCATTAAATTTTATCACAAAATTACGTAAGTTACAAATAAAATTGTAATACTATAAGCGATGATTTCATGTCCTCTTTGTGCCCCCTAAAACTTCTGTACATTGTTTATTTTCACTTTAATATTGTTAATCGATCCTCCATTCATCTCGGGTGTCAAACACACCTTGTTTGTTGTTTGCTGTTGGCTACTATTACCCCCGCACGCAATCTTTTTGGCCAACCAAAAAAAGTCATCCCGATAGCTATAGTAAGCAGATGTTATGATAAGTCATAATTTAGTTCCTAGTCGATCCCTATCTTGGAAAAGAGCCATCGCACTCCAAAGTCCAAAGTACAGAAACTGACACCAATAGGTGCTACGGCCTTGCTCTCTTGGGTCATGGGTGTCCATTTTCTGCCAAGTGCTTCTCTTTTGATTCCCGATTATAATGGAAGCCAATAATGGCATGGGAATTTGATAGCACATCGTGAGGTTGCTAACATGTCTCAATGCTTTGCGTGTCGAATTTCCTTACTTTGCGGACCATATCGTAAAATTAATGACAATGTAGTTAAAAGGAACCCAATTTCAATGGCGCATACATAAGAGAAAGACTATGTTCTCTTGACTCAGGGCAAAGATGGATCGGTAAAGAGTTAAAGACTGGCTTACGTCTACTTTAGGGTCTGGACTCGGACAGGACATGCCAATTTGTCAACTGGGTACATGCTTTTAGAAGATTGTGGAAAAAGGAGAGACGATTTGTTAACAGTGAAGAGATCTCCTTGCTTTAATACTTCGTTTACTTGATGCATGGATCGACACTTGTAATGTCCGTTCCAAGTTGATGCTTAAACTACATTTTGATAGTTGATAAAGAGTACACAAGTAACAGAGGAACGTAGAAAATATAGGAAAAGGATTAAAAAAATTCTTTCTTTTTCCTTTTGATCTTTATATATGAGTGCATTAATCTTCATCTTTTTATTAGTATCATTATCATCGTCGTCGTTATTATTATTATTCTTATTGTTATTTTCTTTTTTGCGAGTCATCCGAAAACAACCACTTTAATTGTTAAAGGTAAGGCTGTATATATTAAATCTTTTCAAATTTCACGTTTAACACAATTTTTATTAACTCATTATTATTTTGTATACTTGTATATGAGTGCATAAACAACCATTCTTATATCTTGATGTATTGCTCTCCATTTAATATTCTATAAACACACAAAAGAATTCTTAAATAGAAAAATAGGATTAGAATTTATTTTTGAAGTTATATTTGACTTTTTATTTTACTAAACACATATTTCGATAATTCATATTGCATAGCATAATTTATATTAGATATATGTATTCTATATATGGTATGCTTACTTTCATTTTATTCAATTCTTCTTTTATCATCGATAAGTGATTGCTAAACATTCCAATTTTAATTAAGAAAGCAAAGCATGTTAGAAGGATGTCTTCTCTATTATCCATCTCAAGAATGACGCCGTGTCTTAGAACTATCTTTAAATTTAAAGTAATTAGTCCAGCGAGAAGATTTGCGAAAATAATATTTAGAGATTGTAAGAGGAAAAAAAAAAGAAGAAGAAGAAAAGTTTAAGAAAAACTTAAGGAAGAATCAAGAATAATATGATTTTGTTGAAACTTACCAAAGATATGGTTCTTAATATAAAACTTTGGTATACTAAGATACGTATAAAATATCTCACTTAGAGAGATTTTTCTCGTTTTTTAAAGCTTTTTAAACGTTTGCTTCGTTTTATTATTGTTATTATTATTACTCCTAATTGTTAAGTCAATTATATTGCATATTTGTTGGACTTAATTTTGGTTGATTTATGAAAATTGTGTTCATAAATTGATGGAATTAATTGTTAAATGTTCACAGGTGGTTTTCAATGCCAAAAAGACGAAAAATGATTGAAAAGAGGAAAAATATGGAAGAAATCTCAAATCTGCAAAATTTCAGAATTTGTCTCCTATTAGAACACAACAGTCCAAGATCATTCAACCTCTTTTCAAGAAGACTCCCACTGGAATTAGATGTACACATGATATAGACAATATCAAATCAAGATAATGAAGAGAATTAATTGAAGAAGGAAACTATTGTGATTGCCGTATATGAAGAAGGCAAGGGTTACAAGAGGATGATCGTATTCTCTTCTAGGATTAGGAAGCACTGGTAGACTAGGGTAGATTAGGTTAGATCATCATCGTGTTCTTTAATTTTTCTCCAGCAGTGGTTGCCGCATCCTTTGTTTCCTCTAGTTTTCATTATTCACAGCCCATATTCTCTTTTCTTTGGACAGCCTCACTTTGATTTTCTCCTTGTTTTAGAAACCATCGTTGTTTTCTTCTCTTAAAAAGCTGCCGCAACCCTGTTTCTTGATTTTTCTGCGTTACTCACATAATCTTGCGCATATTCTGTTTTGTTGACTGCCGCATCATCCTTTGGTTTATTTGGCTGCCGCAAATTGCTTTCTCCTTTGCCGCACCTGTTGTTCTGCCGCTGGTCCACGTTTCGAACTCACCCAGACACATCATCGCACTCTTCTCTTGTTGGCTGACGCAAAAATTGTTTTAATTATTTTTATGTTTTAATTTTTCTGCACATTCCAATTAGTTTAATTGCAGACTTAGGGATTTGGTTGATTATTTGCTTTTCAATTTCTGCATAGATTTCAATTAGGGATTTTTATTAGTTTCAATAAAGACAAGTTATGGAGTTTGTTTATTTTATTATTTCTT
>JAOTBA010000004.1:5587867-5601467 GCA_025629845.1 Erythroxylum squamatum | reverse complement strand
TGTTTATGAATTGAGAAATTGTTTGAGGATAATGTCCAAGAATTGTATGGATTTGCATAAGTTTGATTTTCGGTTTTAAAGATGAAAAAAAAATTAGACTGGATTTCGAAATGGTTAGTCTTAGGGTTTCCAACGCACCACGATAATTCGTTTGTTTTCGTTCGTTATCGGATGTTGGAATTCGATTCGCGTTTATTTGATCCGATTCGCTTCGAATCGTATATTTTCGTTTCGGTTTCATTTTCGTTTCGCTTCTTTCACTTTCGTCTGCTGTGCTTTGCTTTTTATCTTCCGTTTTTCGGTTGGGGTCCGACTTTGAGATCGGGTCCCAACAATTTTAGTAGAACCATTGATAGAGTTCTTTTTAAAGAGCTTGTAAGGAGAAGGTAAACTGCAACAGTGATGAGAACATCACTGAGAAAAGCCAAAATTGAGTAAAGCATGAGTGATTAAGTAACTTAATCTCAAGTCTAAACATGTAAAGGAGTTTACAAGAAAAATTAATCTTTTATTATTAATGTTTTCTTTGCAAGTTTAAACAGTATAGATTATATAAAAAGTGATTTTAAGTTGTTTATGAAGCTTATCCAAAACTAATTAAAGGCCCTAAACATGAGGTTAGATCATTTAGAATCTCCATCCAGACCTAAATCCTTTAGGACAAACATGTTAGAAAGAAGGAGGAGGAGGATTCTGATTATGGGGACATTAGTTCTAGGAAAGGTAAAAGCACTGTTTCATAACAAGATGACAATTTGAGCAGTATTAAGATGAAAATTCCTACCTTTCAAGGAAAAAAAGATCTCAAACTATTTTTAGACTGGGAGAAAAAGACAGAACATAGTTTGATTGTTATAATCTCTGAAGAAAAGAAAGTGAAACTAAGAGCAGTTGAATTCATAAATTATGTTAGTATCTGGTGTAATATTATGAATACCGTATCGGTGCTGATACTAGATTTAGTTTTGGTACGTTAATATACTGGTGCCTGTTAATATTGGATACCGTTTTGAATAACTTTTTAAATTTATAAAATAGTCCTTAATTTTTTTTAAATTGTAAAATAATCCCTCAGTATATTGTAATGTATAATATATAATTTTACATCAACCATGTCTCCAAAATTATAATAATAGAAATTTAAAATAACAACAATCTATTTATTTTTATTAATATTACTTTTTACATATTTTACATATAAATAATAACCACAATTAATATGAAAAAAGATTATTTAATTATCATACAAATATACAATTAATGACAATGTAAAGTACTTAAAATGTTAAAATTTTATTATATAACAAATAATAATTACATCAAAACATCAAATAAAAAGAATAGTAAATATTTATGGCTCTTTAACTATATACAATTTACAATAATAGTTTTGTCAAAGAACCAATTAAAAGTAAAATCTGAAACAAAAATATTTACAATTATGATGCATATATAGAATTTAAGGATAAAAGCCCAAATTGGGGCTTAACCTTTTTTAGTTTGATCAGTTTGGGACTTAAACTTGTAACCTGCTCAATGAAGGGCTAATATTTCATGAGTCTGCTCAATGACAGACTTTTTTGAACGAAAATTAGGACGTGCTTTACACGCGTCGTTACGTGTAGGTCAATTAGCGTTTAGATGCCACGTTAATAGACCTAATTTATTGTCCAGGCCAGGTGGAATTTAAGAAAAAATTTATTAATTTCATTTAAATTTTGAATTAAATGAAGTACTCTTAAACCCTAAATCAACGTTTTTTTTAAATGTGTGCTTTTACCTTCTTTTTCTTCTCTCAGTTGTGCCTTCACTCCAATCCCTGGATGCATCATCACTTCATGCATATGCCTTCACTCCAATCTCGCTTGTGCCTTTTTGGTAGTATGAGCTCTCTCTTTTGGCGTTGGAGGTGAATGGGCGGTAAGGTTTTTGGAGATCTAAAACATACATGTGCCCTGATTGAAGACCGAAGTAGGTAATAAGTCATGCTCCCTTCTAATTTTTGTATATAAATTTATGACGTGTGAATGTTCACTTTATTCCTTTACCCTAACAATGTTACATTTACGTCAATTATTTTATCTTCTTTAAATGGGTTTGATTATTTAGTTGAATAGCGTGTGGATGATAATTGTTTTTCATGTGCAATTCTATTATACATTTGTATATAAGATATAATCAAGTTTTCTCTTCTCCACGTACTTGATATTGTACGTAGGATATGATTTGTCACTTGGTTTAGCTTCGTTGGTGGTTATCTATGTTTTGTTTATCTCTATCTACTGGGTTAAAGATAAAGTATGATATTCATGGAAGAGATGCAGGTTATTAGGAGTAAACAAATTTAGTTCTGTAGACATCATTTGGCTGTCAGTGGGTGCACAATCAACATTACAACATTGTGCTATAATACTTGAGAATGAGCTCAAGTAGTAGTTCTTCAAGGTAATGAGGTTGATTAGAGGATTCATTTTGTTGTTTTCTTAGTTGTGATTTTGTGTTAGGTTGAAATTTTTGAATTTTCAACTTTGGCAGTAAAGGGACACGATCTAAGCTTGATTTGAGGTAATACAAGTTGATTTCTTCAACTTACCCAATTGAATGGGACTATGATGGAGAGGTTAAATATTGTTATTGTAACTTGAAAGCACCTAGATGGACTTCATGAACTAATGAAAATCCAAGAAGAAGGTTTTATGGATGTCGACTCTTTCCGGTAATTTTGGTACATTTTTATGTTGTTTTAGCTAAATATGTTCATATATTTCATTAACGAATTGATGATTTTTCTTTGATGTTAGAGTGAAAATGTTTGTGGATTTCATGAATGACATGATCCAAGTTGTTATCTAAGGCAAGACAAATTATTTTAGAGCTGGAAAATAGAGAGAAAATGTTATATCGTCAAAATAATCTACTGAAGGCTGAAGTGACGGATTTAAGAGAGAATACAATAGATGTTTTGCAAGCTGAAAGGATTGTAGAAAATTTGAAGTTGAAGAATGAGTTAGTTGCCACGAGGACTAGTAATGAAACACATTCAACAAAGTGTTGGAAATGGTTTGTTTGTTTAAACTTGTGTTTAGTAGTTTTGCTTATGTTTGTTAGTCTAAATAATGAAGGCAAAAAAGGTACTAGTTGCACCTTTAAAGCCTTAATTGGAAATGGTTTGATGTACTAGAACAATGTGTAAATTTAATTCACCTAACCTGATGTTGGAAAGTGTTAGATGTTTCAACATCTGTTGTATTACTAATTTGATGTTCTAACCTAAACAAGTTTGATGTTTTATGTACTATCCTAAACATGTTTGATGTACTAGCCTAAAGATGTTTGATGTTCAACATTTGGTAAGGAATATTAGTGACAAAATAGGGTATTTAATCAATGGAGATGGAGTATTGGTTAGTAGTCAAAAGGAGTTAAAAGAGGCAGTAATTGACTACTCTAAAAAATGTCATCCGTACTTTACCTCCAATGATTAACATAACTGTTAAGTTGTTTTACAAGTTATCAAATTATTAATGAGGAGACAAAGATGTTTAATAGATCTATAATTCCAATTCTTTTTATTAACAATGTACATATTCCACTATTTATGAACTTCAACGAAAATGAAAAAACCTAAAAGAAACGCAATTCACATTGATTGGAAATTAAAGGAAACCAACACTTTACTACAAAAAGCTGATCATCTCTTTCCATCCACATACTTTAAGCTTTCCCTGAAAAATACAAAACATTGCAGAGAATGTGTCAATTCCAACCAAGCTTCCATCACCCTCGGTAACCCATTCATGAACTTTAACAAAAAGGAAAAAAATAATGAAATTGGTAGTAATTGCTTAATAACATTAATCCCAAAAAGATTCTTACACTCTATTGTTGTTTAGTACACAAATATCACAAAATTGTTCAGTTCACTAACCATTAAATATTAAGTTTACATTTTTTTTCTTTCTCTTTGAAGATGCAGCTTGACTTTGTTGGCTTGGATTCACATGTGCAGTAACAACTTCCTTCCTCTTTATTGATTTCTGCCCAAGATTTAGTAGTCTCTAACTTCTCTTTCCAGGCTGTAGATAAAATGCAAACATTGTTAAGTTGTATTAATTAATGTTTAGTAAGAATGCAAATATTTAACGCTTACATTTAGCATCTACAACCCTGTGGTTTTATTTGTGTATACCCCTATCCCTTCCATTCGTTTCTTGAACTTTTTATTTGCTTCTTGTTGAAGAGAAGAGTACGTGACATTCCTTTTTCTTATAATTTTTGCTTGAGAATTTGGACTACATCTACCTGCACCAAACATCCTCAACTTGCTTCCATCATCTGCAACACCATAACTAGGCCCTCTTCTCCCTTTAGATTGGTTCTTAGTGGTGGCCTTTGAAGATGTACAGATATTTGTTATTTCTGAAGCACATGCAATTGTTGGGAGAACAATTGAGGCTATTGTATTTGCACTTCCACATACATAAGCAGTACTTGAGGTGTTGGCAGTACCTGAAGTAGTTATGGCACCAGTAGATATAAACACAGTAGTAGAGGCAGAGGTAGAAGCAGAGGCTTTTGCTCCTCTTTTATCTTTCTTTCCCCTTTCAGCATTGATAGATGCAGAATTAGAGGCACTTACTAGGTTGTCAGTGTTGGTTTCAACTGTAGATATGTTTTCGAGGGTTAACAGTGAGTTCATTGTGTTTTGCTCCATATGTAAATTAGTCGACTAGTCTGGGTTCGGATTTTGAAACTGGGCTGGAACTTGCTATTGATAACAGTGATAACAAAAAAAACCTAAAAGATTACCACTACTATGGAAAATAATCTTAACTGTAACATAACAGACAAAAAACCTAAGAAATTACCTCTTGACCCTTCCAAGGATAACCTCTTTTATTGTGCCCTTCTGTATGGCAGTGGTTACATGTAATGATCATATCCCTCCTAGACACGTGGTCAACATTTCGCTTTTTGTTTACTTTTGTATTCTTTTGAGGCTCATCAATGCCCTTTTTCCTAGCTTTCTTAGGCCTACCAGGCCCTTGTTTGAATTCTGGTGGCTTAATAGTTTCTTCATTGCTAATTGGTCAGTCTTTCATACCAAGCATCAGTTGAATTACCTTCCTATATGCTTTGACATATTTAGTCTTCTATAACCAACTAGAAGTGTTCTCTTCAATATTAACCTTAATGTCTCTAATAACACATATGGCGTGAGCACAAGGAATACCAGAGAGGGTATATCTCCTACAAGAATATATTTTGTTCTGAAGCCACACCACATATCTGTTTTGTCCATGATCAATCTCATACGGTCTTTCTCGATTATGATGCATTGAACAATGGTGAGCAATTATGACACTCTTCTCAATTGCTTCCCATATTCTTAGCTCTAAATTACCTTTCCACTTGACAGCCTCTTTCCTTTTTCTCACAATTCTTTTCAACAATTCTCTTTTAATATGCTCAAACAACCCTAAAATTGACATTTTCTTTGCATCAACTAGAGTCTTATTGAAGGCCTCATAAGTTATTGTTAACCAACTCAATCACAGAATCTTCCATCTGGAAAGCCCGACACCATTGCTGAACTGGTGCATAACTCTCAATAACTTTTGCTGGCCTTTACTTCTTAGCTCTGAGCTTATCCAAATTTTCTTCATATTCCCTTGCTGTGAAGTATTTCGCAATTTTCCAAAAATGCTCCTTCATCTCTTCCCCTTTATGTCCTCTTCTATGCCAATTCACATAAACATGTCTGGCACAAAACCTGTGCTCAACATCTGGACACAAATCGCCAATGGCTTTATCAAGTCCCTGTAAAGGAAAAAATAACCATTTGAATAGGTATATGGATGCAAATCTACATATTTAATAACATTTACACTCTCAATGAAAGTAAAAACAAGATTGATGTGATACTTTTACCTTTTTTTGGTCGGTCATTATAGTCTAACCAATTCCGAAGGCCAAGTGAGGTAAATCTTCTTTCAGCCTTTCAATGAACCACTTCTATGTGACTGTTGACTCAACTTCATCCATAGCCCAAGCAACAGGAAATTTTTAATTGTTTCCATCTCTTCCCACAGCACATAAAAGTTCACCCTTAGTTTTGGTTTTCAACCAACATCCATCTAGCCAAGAAAATGCCTGCATCCATGCCTAAACCCATATTTAATAGCTTCTAAGCATATGTACATTCTTTCAAATACAGGTGGAGATGTAGGAATTGGCCGAGATATTGTCAATGTAACAGCACGTCCTGGGTTGGTTTGCCTAATCACTTCAGCATAAGACCAAAGCTTCCTAAACTCCTCTTCAATGTTGATCACAACACTGCCTACTATTTTTTCTTTGCTCCTCACCATACTCATGGACACTTCAACACCTAAACAATATTTAACGTAAAATTTGATATCATCATTCTTCAAAAATGACTCCCCTTTAAGCTTATCTTTCAACAAGTTAGATAAGATGCTGATGTTCATCCTAGGATTTGTATATAGCCTATTACAGTCATGATTGTTCATGAATTTCCTAACTTAAAATGACTGCAACTTCCTATCAAATGCTCCATATATATACCAAGGGCAATTCTCTGTCCTAGATTTACCTTGGACAAACTTGTGACTTATTTTTGGTAAACATAACAACCCTCTTTGTTTTAATGGATAACAAACTGACAGCACGCTTAAATTGCAAATAATTAAGAAAAATATCCCCACTTCAATGTAAGGCTTAGCTGCATTTTCATCATAAACAGGGTATTTCATTTTCTTTTAGTAGCATTATCTACATCACTAACAAGTTCTCCATATTCATCACTGTCATAATATTCAGACAAAACTGTCTCATCTTCATCATCTACATCACCTGCATCAACTTCATGTGGTCCATTATCTTCATCATCTTCATCAGGACCATTACCTTCATCTCCTTGCTCTAAATCCTCTTCAACATCTTCATCCGAACCATTACCTTCATCTCCTTGCTCTAAATCTCCTTCAATGTTGTCATTCGGGCCATAACCTTCATCTCCTTGCTCTAAATCCTCTTCATCATCCTCTTTAACCTTCATATTTTTATCATCTTCATTCTACATATCTGTATCATTTTCAAACTCCACATTTGACACATTGTCTAAAGTACCTACATTATCTCAAAACCCTTCATTATTAACATCCTCACCATTATCTTTAACTACATTACCCTGATTAACCTAATTACATTCATCCTAAATCACTTCATTATCTCCCCCTTTTTGATGATAACAAATAATCATATTAGTATGAACGAAAAACATATACAGATAATATTATATACACCAAAAAATTTCAGAGCTAAGAACTTCAGAAACTTCAGAGCAGAAAGTTCAGAAAGATCTTCTCTTTGTTCTTCCTCCCCCTATCTTTTCTTCTTCTTTTCTCCTTTCTCCTTTCTCCTTTCTCCCTCCTCCTCTCTCCTTTCTCCTTTCTCCTTTCTCCTTTCTCCCCCTATTTGTTATTAATAAAAAATGATTACGACCGAAGATACGTCAATATTTCTCTCATCATTTCCTTCATCTCCTTGACTTCTTTGCCGAGTGACTTGATGTCTTGGCGTATTTGAACTAAGTCACTTGATGAGGTAGGTCGATCATCATCCTTCTGTTGTTCTTCTTCAAGAGCAATTGTGGTGCTATACGCTTCTGAAGACAGAACAGGTGCTTCTCTTATAACAATGGTAGGAGGTTGAACAGATAGGTTCGGTTCTGGAAGATCTAGATCATCAGGGATTGGTAGTCGCAGAACTTGTCTTCCAAGCAAGGGTAGAACTTCTTCAATTGAAGATATATTACATAGTGGCCTAATGCGCATAATCAGCCGCACAAGGGTCTCAGTTATGTAAGTAATATCTCCAATCCTTATGGTGTTGTACTTCCCTTTTGTAAGTTTTCCCCCCTCTGGACAAGGTTCGTTGGTTGTAGGTCGACTGCCACTACTCCCTGGTTCTTGTGAAATGTGATGGGAAATGTAAGTTCCCTTTGTCTGTGCTGCATAGCATGCTTCATCTATGCGTTGCACTTCATCTTCAATTTGATCTGCTGACAGATCATTTGTTACGCCTTCTAGGTACAGTTTCTTCTTCCCCTTATCAGTATTGAGAACAATGTAAGGCTTTGGTTGAAAGTCAGGCACAACCTTTATCACAGTCTCTTTGTGAGTGGGAGAATAGTGTGCTTTTGTTTTGTCATCTGCGTAGGGTACGGTTTCGTTCCTTCATCTCTTAGAAACCCATACATACTCTTCTCCTCATCATTTAACAGAAGCATTGAATTTTCATTTCATATCTCATTGAATTTTCATTTCATATCTCTAAATTGTCACTTAAGGCTCGGGGTCCAACACATGGTACTTCTATTCACCAAAATTGGTTGTAATTGAACTTTCATTAACCTCTTTGTGGATTCTTTGATAATTATCGACTTGTTCTTCTGCACAAGTTGAACTTCTTCAATCACTTTGATTCTCAAATCATCTTTTCTCAAAGGTTGAGAGGTATTGACCTGTCCTACACTACGTTCTACTGTTTGTATCTTCTGAACAGCAGTGGGAGTGTCCTTACACTGACTGATTTTCTGCTTTTTGCCTTCTTCAATCAGTCTCGGAGTCTGTTGAGGTTGCGATTTCTTCTTCTCAAACTCCAATTTTCTTTTACTCTCAGCTCTCAATTCAAACTCAGAATTTCGATTCATCTTCACTTTCTCCATAAGCTTTACCATATCAGGATCTTTCCCCTAGACTTTTCTGATTCTATCATACAGTATTGGTCTCAGCTTTAAAGTAGCAATCAGTGCCTCATCTTGCTCCAGATTCAACTCCACATTCAGAGCTCTCAATTGAATTAAGTTGGGTAACCTCGATAACTGAATTTGAGCTGCACTGGTATTAGACTTTCTGCTCAAAGCATCAGCCACCACATTAGCTTTCCCCGGGTGGTATTCAATCGTGCAGTTATAATCCTTCAGTAACTCAATCCATCTCCTCTGTCTCGAGTTCAACTCCTTCTGACTCAGCAGATACCTCAAACTCTTATGATCTGTATAAATCTAGAAGGTCTCTCCATATAAATAATGTTTCTAAATCTTTAGAGCAAAGACAACTGTAGCTAGCTCTAAATCATGTACCTGATAATTAATCTCGTGAGACCTTAGTTGTCTCGATGCATAGGAGATCACCTTGCCATACTGCATCAATACACATCCCAATATTTGATGCGAAGCATCATTATATACCACATATCCTCCGGTTCCCGATGGCATAGTTAACACCGATGCAATAGTCAACCGATGTTTCAACTCCTCAAAGCTCCTCTGACATTCCTCATTCTATCTAAACACTACATTCTTCCTTAGAAGTTTTGTCAGAGGGGTTGAGATCAGAGAAAAGCCCTCGACAAACCTCCGGTTATATCCAGCCAATCCTATGAAGCTTCAAATTTCAAACACATTCCTTGGAGCTTTCCAATTCATCACTGCCTCTATCTTCCTTGGATCCACTTGTATGCCTTGTCTAGTCATTATATGCTGCAAGAACACTACTTGATCAAGCCAAAATTCACACATACTAAATTTGGCATACAACTGCTTTTCCCTCATAATCTGTAAAATGACTCTCAAATGTTCAGCATGCTCTTCTCTATTCTTAGAATACACTAAAATGTCATTGATGAAGACAATCACGAATCGGTCTAGGTAGGGCTGAAACACCTTATTCATTAAGGCCATAAACATTGCCGGGGTATTAGTTAACCCAAACGGCATAACTAAGAACTCAAAGTGCTCGTACCTGCTCCTAAATGCACTTTTAGGTACATCAGCCTTTGCTATCTTCAACTGATAGTACCTAGATCTCAAATCCAACTTAGTGAATACCTGAGCTCCTTGCAACTGATCATGCAAGTCATCAATTTTAGGCAACGGGTACTTGTTCTTCACTGTCACCCGATTCAGCTGCATATAATCGATGCATAACCTCAAAGTCCCAAACCCTTTTCCAACAACTCCTGCAACTGAGCCTTTAACTCCTTCAGTTCTATAAGTGCCATCCTATATGGAGGAATAAATATAGGAGCAACACCTGGAACTAGATCAATGGTGAACTTCGTTTCCCAATCTGGAGGTAAACCGAGTAGTTCGGTAGGAAACACATCCAGGAATTTCCTAACCACAGGAATGTCCTACACATTCAGCTCAGTTTGGGTATCAATGACGTGGGCCAAATAGGCCTCACATCCACCCTGCATCAACCTCAATGCACTCATAAAGGATATCATCTTGGCTGACACTGCTTGACTAACTCCTCTGAATACTGTCGTCGGCTGACCAGGAGATTCCAATACTATCTCCTTGGTGTAGCAGTTCATAATAGCCCTATAAGCAGTAAGCCAATCCATGCCTAGGATAATATCTATCTCTCTCAGCTGTAATATAATTAGATGTGCCTCCAACTCTGCTTGGTCAATCCTAATCAAGCACCCTTTGCAGACCTCTCTTATAACTGTAATTCTACCTATCGTGTACTCACCTATAGTCCGTAATGTAATAGCTCTCTATCACAATGCAATCTAGATGTCAGATACAGTGCGATAAAGGAATGCGTAGATCCTGGATCTTGTAATGCAAATGCTTTATAATCATAAATAAGAAGCACACCTGCAACGACATCCGGAGAGTCCTGTGCCTCCTGCCTAGTCATAGCATAGACTGTAGCTTGGGAATAGGGTCGGCTGCTCCACACCTTAGTCCTAACTGGAGGACTCCGAGAGCTCACTCGACCTCTACCTTGGCCTCTCTGTTTGGACGCACTACTTCTGCTCTGCTGGACTGTAGCATCACTCCCAAATCTCCCATTCATACCAGACTGAGCTCCCAAAGCAGTAGGACAATCTCTAATCTGGTGGTCAAAAGAGCCGCATCTAAGGCAAGCTCTAGATAGCTTCTAGCATTCTCCATCGTGCCTCTTTCCACAATACTCACACAGGGGCAACTGACTCTGTACTGTACCTCTTCCACTGCCTGATTATACAAAGCCACCTCTCTGCCTAAATCTTGACTGCCCTGATCCAGCTGGTAGTCTGAAAGCTTTGTTCTGGCGCTTACTGAATCTTCTGTCAGAACCACTCTGACCCTTACTAGATCTCTTCATTATGGACCCTTGCCCAATTTCTGCTTGTCTCTCTCTCAGTAGCTGCTCAATTCTGATCGAAGCAGCCCTCAACTCAGTGAAACTACTCAGGTTTGAAATTGCCAACCTTATTCTGATCTCCATATTGAATCCATCCTCAAATCTCTTACACTTGTCTTCTTTTGTAGGGATCATAACAGTAGCATAGCCCATCAACTCATTGAACCAGATCTCATATTCTGCTACCGACGTCTTACCCTGCTTCAAATCCAGGAACTCCTTCATCTTCCAATCCAAGAAAATCATGGGCATGTAATTTTCTTTGAAGACCTTCAGAAAGTCTTCCCACTTTAGGTGGCAAGGCCTAGTGGTACTGCCTGGGACAATCTTCCACCACTGGTAGGTTGGGCCCTGCAGTAAGGACACTACATAGTTGAACCTCTCGTCCGGCTCGTAGTCCATCTGATCCAAAACTCTTTTAGTCCTTTCCAACCATCATTCGACATTAGTAGGGTTTGTGCTGCCATAGAAATCCACAGCCCCTGCTTCCGTAGCCTATCATACCTCCTCTCCCTTCTCTCAGGAACTCTCGAAGGTATCTCCTCTGATCGAGATATTGAGGACTCCCAACTGGCTACTATCGATCCTAAGTTAGCTGATTCCCCCACTTGCTCACTTATGGCGAATGAACTATAATGAACAATAAAGTCAATCATCATCTGCATTTCTCACGATATTTCATGCTTAACATTCCTAGATATCCCTATGGATGCTAAACCATGCTCTGATACCACCAACTGTAACGCCCCCTTATCCTAGGGTATATACCGAGACGCTCGGAGGACATTCTGGTGCATATCCTACAATAATGGTATGCTAAGTTCAATCACCTCATTCACTTAACATGACATCATCTTTTATATATATATATAAATCATCATAAGAAAGTCATAATATTTAAAAACCAAACATTTATCATTTTATTTCATAAGCACCAAATGTCTACATTGTATCTTTCAACACTCATACTTATACAGCATCGTAGTCTAATACAAAAATGTGTTATATGAAAGAGGAAAATACAAAAAATCTATCTAATCTGTCCATATCCAGCTGACCGACCTTTGAACCATTTCTTCTTTTTCTCAAAGTGTAAGTCTACACTGCTTGTAGTGTCCTCAGTAGTTAAAGTCGTCTCTCAATCTTGAAAAGTCAATGTTGCAATTTTGATGAGTTTTGCAAACTCAATGAGGTAACCATCATCGATGGTTCACTCAATTCATGCAACACGTCATACATATACATATAGTTCGCAACTTTGCATAAATGATCATATATCATTCTCACCTAAGAACAAGCAATTTTGCATTTCAATCAATCAAACATACTTAATACAAAATTTTCCAATTATTAGGTTATTATGATCGAGTGCCTAACTGTCTCGTATCCATTATGGATACTGGGCTCATTTATACTGTCCCTTATCCGTTGGGGATATAGGGCTCATTTTACATAGTGACTCTTTGGTTCTTAATCACATTTGGAGCTTTAAGCTCGCTTTTGGTGGCTACTTAAGTCACAACTCTCATTATCTGATCATGCATTCATGTATGGGATGCATCTCTTATAATCAATCATGTCATGAAACATTTAGTTCGTCACATTCACATACAAGTAGCACTTCAATATCGCATTTGTATATCACAATCATCGGACCTTCATTGTTCGGAATCAACATAATCAATTCACATTCATTCAATAAGTCAAACATAAAATGAATCAAACAATTAATTGAGTGAGACCGTCTAGGTTACTCACAGTTTTCTCTAGAAGCTATTGCCTCGAAGTCCCAGCAATGTCTGGATGATGGCCCTCAATATGTTCCTCTATATCAGGTAAAACATACACATATCACAATTTTTGCACAATTGTATAAGTGTCTATTAATGCAAACGTATGTATATGAAATACGTACAATGCATGTTCAATGACATTCCTCGGGTACATATCCTTAATACATGTCTCAACATCAATTCATACTCTTCCAACTAATTCCTACAGTTTCTTTCCATCAATCTTTTTCAAATCAACACCAAAGGCTACCACTTTTTATGGAGAAATAAAACAATGTGTTAGAAATCTATTGGTTCAAGAATCACTTCATTTAGAGGTCGGATGATGAAGTTATGGCCAAAAGAATCAAACATGATTATGTCCTCAATCATATTGTACCTGTCTCGGGAAAATTCACATAACTTTCACTAGAGATATCGGATTAAGGTTATCTTAAGACGGTTTCGAAGAGGGCTTCTGTTGGACCCCGATCCTTAAGTGGCAATTTAGAGATATGAAATAAAATTCAATGAGTGTTTTGTATATGAATTGTGTTATAGATGAAATTGTGCTTTAAGAAAATTTATGAGAAAAGATTT
>JAOTBA010000004.1:5546601-5562003 GCA_025629845.1 Erythroxylum squamatum | reverse complement strand
ACAATTCACTATAAGTCAAAAACTAACAATTCAATTATTCAACATATATAATTACACAAAACATACATAAACAATTTTCATTTCCAATAATAACAAAACATACATAAACAATTTCAATTTCTAATAATTTTGAACAATTTCAATTCAAAGTTTCAAACATAAGGATCAAGTTGAAGGGTATGATTTACATAATTGCCAAATAGTAAATGACATATCTTCTACAATTGTTCATATACATCTATTCATAACATGAGAATCAAGTTGAAGGATATATTCATACTATGAGGATCAAGTTGAAGGATATAACTTCTTTGGAAATATTTTTTTTGTTATTTAAAGCTTTGAATCTTCCTTTCATTTCTAACAAACCATAATATTATATACGCCATTCTAAATTTGGTTCTTAAATATATAAGTTGCTTTTACGATTTTTAATTGACATTAATAAGTCTAAGTATAAGTGGTTGGAGTTTGGCCTATAACATGTTCACAATTTGAAAAAAAGTTCCTTTTAGACACATTTACATCACTACTTTCACACATTATCTATTATAAATATTTATGATAGCCCACACATATATATTACCAAATATTTCAACATATTTTATACTCAATTAATTATTTACCCAAAGCCAACAATACCCAAATACTATCATTAACTACAACCAAATTATTATTAATTTACAACAGTGTAATTTTAAACTCAATTAATTATTTCCTAAGGCCAATACCCAAATACTAAAAATGAAATACCATTTCACAAATTTTAAGAATGTGTCAATTAATTATTTAAGTCCTTGCAAGTTTGCAACTTTGAATTCTCGGTTTTAAATTTTAATTTAAGTTGTTTCAACTTATAAACTTTCAATTGAATCATTTCACATCATCACAGATATACATCAGGCTGTGCATTTCGTTCATAAAAAAACTTAACATAAATTTCTCTTAATTGGTTGAACCAATCCACAAAATGAAACCAGAAATCAACCAAAACAAAATCGTGAATCATTCAACTCTAATATCTAACCCAACCCACGCAAATCACAAATCCAATTCAAAATTTAGTTCCAACTTTCAACTTCCAAGTTCCAACCGATTCACAATCAAAAATGCAATTAAGTAGGGAAAATTTTGAAAAGTCAAAAAATACACCCAAAAACCAATTCACAGCTTCGAGTTTTTGGGTTGGGTTTAGATCTAGGGTGAGCAGCCGTTATGACAGTGGCATGGAGGAGGTTCAAACGTTCAGTGGTGATGACGGCATGGTGCGGTGGTTTTCATGGAGGAGGGTTAAAGACGGTGGCGTGTTTGGGACTTCGCGTGGAGGAGCCGAAGAGAGTTGAAAATGATGCTGGTATGGATCGAGGAGGAAGATGATAGTCTCTTGAGAAGAAGCAGCACCATTGGAGAGGGAGCAGCACCGCCGGAGATAGAGAGGAGAACAAGAGAGAGAGAACGGAGGTGAGAGAGAGTCGGTGAGAGAGAGTGAAAAAACCAAAAGAAGCAGAAGAGTTCGGGTGGCTGAGGCACGCATAGAGGTTTTTAGGTTAAAATTTTTTATTATTTGCAAAATAGTCTTTACATTTACCAAACGAAAACTCATAGTACCGACTGGTATCAAAGGCCAATACCAAAAACATGAATATTGTTCTATTTTTTGACTGGTACGGAACGGTATTAATACCGTTGATCAAAACGCTCATATTTTCAACTCATGTGTCCAGCTTTCAACTCATGTGTTCAGCTTTAATTTTCAAAAAAGAACACAACATAGATCATTTTCATATTTTATATCGTATTATTCCAAAATATTTTAAATAATATTCTCATTTTCTAAAAGCACTTCAAAATTATATTCTTATTTACGAGTCGTAAATAATAATTTTACCTTTAAAATTAAATAAAACACTTCAAAATAAATACAACATGTTTCCTTACATTCCAAAAATATACCTTTAAAATTACTAGTGCCTATGCACCTATCATACACAATACAATACGCGAATTTAAAGAAGTCTTTTTAATCATTTTCTTATTTCTTTGATTATTTTCCTTCACTAGTCACAATAAAGAATATTCATAGTGGGACTTGGTACAAAAGGATGCCAAGTAGATATTTCAGAGATATAGATTTCGTACCGTACCAATCGGAAGGTATTGTACCGAGCCAAAAAAAGTAAGAAATTGATGTGTTTGGTATTGGGCATCGGTATTGACTAGTATCAAATTTTTCTTCTGATACCGGTAGAAATTTGAAATACCAGCCAAATATTAGCCATTACCAAATAGTTTCAAATCTTTGGAGTCTACACTGGCAAAAAAAAAACAACCCACGCATGCGAACAAACCACCCATTTTCATCTATCTCTCTCTCTACCCATTTTCATTATCCATTCTCCCTCCCTCCAACGTTCACTATCACCACCCACCGACCTCCTACAACCATTGCCATCGTAACATGCATGCTCCACCATCAAACCTGCCCAATGCTGCACGTTGCCCTCCACCTCTGATTGGACCGCCTGCCTAATCTTAGTCTCTCCAATCTCCAGCCATTCGTAGCTGTCTACACCACTTCACCATTGCCATCCCTTGCTACTTCAGGCTTCAGTCCACCATTGCCATTCACCGTGTTGCTCGCCTGGAAAGATTATAGAAATCAAGATTTTCATTTTTCGAATCCAGATTTGACCCGACTCGACCTAACCCAACCCTGATTGCAAATTTTGATTTTTTTAGTGTGTTTAAGTTGCTTGTTTATGCTCTAAATTGCAATTACATTGTGTTTTGGTTGTGTCATGTATGTTTTGGTGAATGATTTATAAAATATACATTGGAAAATTTGGACATGAAAGTTGAAATTGTATATGTGAGTTGGCTCGATTTCAATAACATCTAGGCATCGTGAATTTATGAAGAAATGAGATCAAAATAATATTGTGTATGAATTATGAAAGGATATTTAAGTATTGTGAATTTGTGATTTCTGAATTGTGTATAAGTCAAGAATATGTCATAGTATTTGTTAGTTTAATAATCATAAAAATGAGATAAAAATAATGCATTAAGTTGTTAATTAGTTAATTTATATGAAACATATAATTTACTAATTATTGTTTGTATATAAAGAATATTTAACATACGATTAATTATTTAAATATAAGATTTAATATATAATTAAATCATTTAATATATGTAATTGAGATTTGATTGGATCTATTCGAAAAGATAAATAAGTTAAGAAAATTAATTGTTTGCATTTTATATTGTTTATTGTTGTTAGGGAATAAAATTACGAATATTAATCTTGTCTTATGAGTAGTAAATACATAGTTATCATCTTACCTAGTAAAATAGCATGTGAATTTATTAATTTAATTTTAACATGTCTTCGTTTATTTTTACAGATAAATAGAAGGAAGTTCAAGTACTTCTAATAATTCAACTACTTCAGGAAAATTCCATGTTCTAGTTTGAGCTCATGTTGGATTGAGTTCTAGAATAAGGAATCCTACCATTTTTTTGTTTTGTAATAAGCATTAAAAGGGTGGAGGAATCACCAGATTAAAGAAGCATTTAGCTGGGGTGAAAGGCGATGTGAAACCTTGTATAAAAGTTTAGTCATGATGTGAAATAACAAGTGAAGACTTTCCTTGAAGAGTATCAGCATGAGAAAGATAGAAGGCAAAGATTGAATCACGAAATTAGTAGTGGTAGTTCTTTTGTTGGTGTTCAGGATGACAGTGAGAATGTAGAAGATAGTAGTATTCCTACCTAACAAGAAAGGAATGTTGTACCTAATGTTAGGTAAAAAAGAAGACAAGTGTCTAATTTTTTTCACCACGAATAACTCCTGGAGCTCAGCCTTTGATTTGTAGTGTCTTACAATCTAGCGAAACGGCTCATAATGTGGATATCGCAATGGTTAGATGGTGGTATGAATCAGATATAGCATTCAATGCTTCCTAGTCTTATTATTATCAGCCTATGGTAGATGTTATTGCCTCTTACTATCCAAGATACAAAGCTCCTTCAATTGATAACTAGAGAGGTAAACTTCTGAGTAACTATTTATGAAATTAAAAGTTATTTGGATTAATGAAGAATGACTTGTGCTACTTTGGGCATTCAATCATGTGTGATAGATGAACAAATAAAAGACACGGGCCTATTATTTCTTTTTTGGATAATTCTGCAAAGGATACAATATTTTTGAAGTCTATTGAAGCATTTGACCTTATTAGGAACGTTGATACTCTATTTGAAATATTTGATGAAGTTGTGAATGAAGTTGGGCCAGAACATTTTATTTAGTTTATTACTAACAATGATTCTACTTATAAAGTGGTTGGAAGAAGATTACAAAGCAAGTACAATTCTTTTTATTAGACTTCTTGTGCTACACATTGCATTGACTTAATGTTGGAAAGCATAGGGGATGCTAGGTATTTTCCTATTATTGATGAGACTGTGTAGAACGCAAAAAAGGTGACTAAGTTCATCTATAATCATGCATGAGTCTTGAATTTAATGAGAAAAGATTTTACCAATAGTAGGAATTTGTGTTGTCCTGCTATTATAAGATTTGCAACAAATTTCTGATCATTTTAGTATTTTATTATGTTGAAGAAAGAGTTTAAACAAATATTTACAAGTGATAAGTGAGTTGCATCTCAGCATACTAAGTCCAACGTTGGAATGAAGGTTTATAGAATTATACATAAAGATCGTAAATTTTGGTCCGAATTTCAATTTTCCATTCAAGTTTGTAAGCTTTTGATGAGGGTTTTGTCTGGATGATAGTGATAAGAAGACAACAATGAGTTATTTTTATGATGTCGTGAAAAGGGCCAAGGAAGCAATTAAAGTCAATTCGAAAAATAAGTCTTCTTTGTACACACCTTATGCAGTCATCAATAAGAGATAAGAAAGACAAATTTACTCTCTATTGTTTGCAGCTGGGATATTTTTTGAATCCCAATGTCTATTTTAGACCAAGTTTTACAAAAAAAGTTGAAGTTAATAGAAAAATGCTCTTAACTATTGCAACATTTGTTATCCATGAAATGATGCAAGATCTCCTAAGCTCACAAATGGAGATTTATAAGCATGCTTCTTGAAATTTTGGGATGCCAATTGTTATTCGTCAAAGAGACAAATTTAATCAAGATATATATATTTTTTACTTTTGCTACTTGTTGAAAATTAAAAATCACTTTCTTTTGTGTATAATGCTACTTTTGTTATCTTGCAATTACTTGGTGGGACCAATTCGAAAGTACATTTGAATTCTTCCATTACAAGAAAAGGAATAAGTTGTAGCACAAAAGATTAAATGACTTGGTATTTATTTGATATAATTTAAAGCTCCAAGAAAGGTATGTTATTATCACTATTAAGCTAGATATAATTTTTAATACTTTAGTTTTATTGTTTACTAGGACTCTTAATAGAATAAGTAGTTATGTACATCTAATTTGCATTAATATCGATCTTTTGATGGATTAAATTTCTGAGGAATCAGGTTTGATAGATAAGAGTAACTTTAGATAATCTTGGATGGAAAAGTATTGTCATGTCATTTACTGCTATGAATTTGAATGATAGTGATGATAAGGTCCCTCTCAATAGTGAGGATTTTGTTAAATAAGAATTGAGATCAATGCAATTTGAGTGGGTATTTAATTGAATGAAGCTCCAAGTTTTTGTTTCTCTTTTTTTTTTTTAATTTTACTTATAGTTGATATACATGTTAAATTTTATATATGCAATATGATTGTAAATATTTTTGTTTTAGGTTTCACTTCTTGTTGGTTATTCGATACAAACTTTTGTTGTAAATTATAATTGTTAGAGAATCACTGATATTTATTATTCTTTTTATTTGATATTGTACTGTAATTATTATTTATTATACGATAAAATTATAATATTTTAAAAACGTTGTGTTATTCTTAATTTTATATTTATATGATAATTAACTATTCTTTTTTATTAATTGTGATTATTATTTATATGTGAAATAACAACAATTTAATTAAGAAAATATAACGGCATTATGCTTTTGAGCAGAGAAAGAACATTTAAAATTATGCAGTTACGTAAACGTTTCCTAATTGATATGGGGGCTGAACCCTTGCGTACTCTCAACAAAAGCAACGGACAAAGAAAATTGACTAGCACTTGGGTCACATGCAACATCTTCCAATTTTGCAGGCAAGCTTACTAAATAAAAAAGGTTCGTCGTTTCATGGCGTGTGGTTTTGGACAAAGATGAAGTTTACAGCCTTTTTCTTTTCTTTTTTTTTTCCTTTTTAGACAACTGAGAAGAAAAGAATCGACTGGAGACATGTAGAACGTGTTGAAACATGAAGATTCGTAATTTGTTTTCTGGGGCACAAACTTTGAACTAATCTCCTCTTCAACAATGATGACATACCCAGAGCCTTAAAAGTCAACAACTACCGAAACGACCAGCTCCAATATAGCATTAATTTAGGAGTTGATGTATTTGGAATTTGACCAATACTTAGTTGAATCTTGTTTCTTAATCGAGATAAATAAGTTGAAACGGTATGTTTTGTGAAATCCAAAGCTATGTTTTCTGACATTAATGTTGGTTCAAGATTCAATTTTTTTTTTTTAGGGAATTGATGACATCATTAAGGTTTTGCCTGGCTTCTCTGAATTTGTGGCAGTGTACGAATCGATCCGAGTCAATCAGACCATCACTAGCAAGTCCAATAATGCAGGCTATGGGAAAACATTTTAAATGTGCATAGGGAATGTGAATCAAATTCTGAGGCTAACACTTGAAAGCGTTACTAACGCTTGTTTGTTTTTGGAAGAGTCACCCAATTTTTATGCTCCATATATAAATATAATTAACGTAATTATCAACTCCATGAAACATTTGAACGCTGTTGATTATAATTAAATACAAAAGAATATGGAAACTTCCACTGTTTCTTTGAAACTGGGCAGGCTTTGAATCAGGCTTCTTATCAGCATGATTGGATCACTTTGC
Organism: Erythroxylum squamatum; assembly: GCA_025629845.1. Classification (NCBI taxonomy): domain Eukaryota; kingdom Viridiplantae; phylum Streptophyta; class Magnoliopsida; order Malpighiales; family Erythroxylaceae; genus Erythroxylum; species Erythroxylum squamatum. The sequence continues at coordinate 5,554,976 of JAOTBA010000004.1, read as the reverse complement.
AAAGTTCTTCTGGGCCGACTGAAGCCCATGTTCATGGCTCTAAGGCTTTCTTTGCACTCGACATGGATTAGCCTGACACGATCCAGAAACATGATCAGAGTTCTGACATAACCTCGTCCATGGTCAGTGACGGAGCCAGAAATTTAATATAGGAGGGCTCAAATATTTTTTTTTAAAATCTTGAAGGGCTCAGTACTCCACTGATCCTTAAATAACTCTGTCCTTTTATATATATATATATTAAAAATAATTTTTTTGAAAAGCTTTGGGGGGCCCAATGCCCTCATGTAGCTACGTCTTTGTCCATGGTTAAATTAAGTTCAGACCTAACCTAACTAACGACATGTAACTCAGGCATAGTTTTTGGGTTAGCTCACAAGATGCCAACTTCCATCAAAGTTGAGTTTTAAATCTTTTGCCAAAGGTTTAATACATTTTTAACATAGGCAGGGGATCGCCTTTAATTACAAAATTTTGAAGAGTTCATTCAGAACTTACCCTGACATGAGAGCTTATTTATAGACAATTTGTTGTTAAAGTGGACTCGTTAGAGATTATTAACACTCTTTCCTCTTTTAATTTTGTTTTGTTTGAAGATAATTTTTTGGTGGCAAGTACCCGAGGTCTACTCCACCGAATATAGAAAGTGCAATTTTAGCATGTGTATTGCGAAAGGAACTAGTGTGCAAATAGGCTAGCATCTCTCACAGTGTTATTCAATCCAGGTCTGTAGATGCTCCAGGAGTCCCCGCTGAACATCCTGGAACTCCTCCACCAAAATAAGCAAGGAGCTTTATACTGCAGAATCCTGTGCTAATTAGGGTGTTGTTTTGAGTATTTTGGTTTTCTTCCATTGTAACCAAAAAAAAAAAAAAAAGCTAAGCGAACCAGAACTTCTATTGTTTGTGATTCAGGAACGTTATTTTCTCTCTTCCTTTTACCAAATCCTAGTCAAGGTTTCTAAACGCCACAGTTTAGGAACCCAGTGGGCTTACCCAAGTATGTTTCTGCAGCAAACTTCTAAGAATCTTGCTGAGAATTGATTCACGTTGGTTGTCCTTGTACCACTCCTTTTAAGTTTCGTAATTGTGATCTATAGCTATCCAGGTTAGCTATTTGGAATCAATATAGCAATTAGGAAAGAAGAGGTTGCTAGGTGGCTAAGTCCTAGACCAGACTCGAGTAAGTGGATCGGCAAGTTGGACCACCAAACCCACAGCCAACAGTTTCTCAATCACGGCTGATAAACTAATGCTTTGCGCGTGCCAGTTCTACGCACTCACCAACTCCCTCTGTTCAAATTAAGCTTTTCTTGCATACCGCAGATAAGGGTGAGCCTGAGGGAAAAAAAAAAAATCAAGGAAGTGTACTTAGATGTAATTCTTCAGGAAGCTCCAATTATTGGGGTATCCAGCAAACGTGAGTGAGTCCTTGAAGCTTAGGACCACCAAACCATTTTGTTGCTCAACGCACTTCCACACAATGATGCCGCTGACTCTGCCGCTCATTTATTTATGGGAAAGTCAGCGTAGACCTCTGTTTTGGATAAGGAAAAGTCAATGTTAATTAATATATTTACTTGTCGACCCTAATAAACAAAATTTCTGAAACAAGGATAAAAGCAAAGCGCCACGCATATGCTGACCCCAAAAGAAAATGATGTAGTTCCCGTCAATTCCCAATAACTTATGTTTTGCCAGCTTTATTCTCCACCACTAGTTTATAATTCAATTTCATTGCAAGACAAAACCCTGGTTTTGGGTCAAACCATCTTCACCTCCTGAAACGGTTTCGGGAATTTTAGGCGGAAACAATCCTGAAACCACCAATCTCAAATCCAATTACTTCACTTTGCCAGGACCTGCCTTGGTTTTACCTCTAATCTCCAGAAGCATCTGAACCGTCCAAATTAACAATCGTGAGTAGTGGGAACCATAACAGCTTGTGACGTAGACGTCAAGCACCGACCGGTGGCACTAAGGAAATTAACTTTCAAACTTCGGGTCACCATTGTCAGTTTAAGCGAAAGTGTGAACGGAGAATAAGTTATTGAAGGCAAACGGAAAAACACGCGTGGGTTAAGGACTTCCCATTCCCAAACTACCCTTCTACCATCTACCTCTTCGCTTCTAAAGTCAACCGGACAACCGGTTCAAAGAAGGGTTCTTGGGTCATTATTCACGAAGCATCCTTCCATGTAGACGAAAGGTCAAGCATATAAGAACAGGTCACGTGTCCGACACGCTAACTCTTGAAAGTACACACCTGTGATTTCTTACATGGAAATTCCAACTGTTCATCAAATCCAACTCACACGTGTCCGTTCTTATTACCTGTAGCCACCGGTAACACCAGTCTGTTTAATTACAACCACTATATATGCCCGTTAACGCCCACCGGCGTTGAAAATTTTGATCATTTCAGCGTGGAAAAAGTACAAGTTAAGTGCGAGAAGATTCACACACAAAAGCAGGTAGAAAATATCGGTAGTGTTGGTTGTTGTTGTTGTTGCTCTCTTACCTAGGTGCTTCCGGAGGATTTGAGGTTGTCTTTGAAGATTCATAAGGTTTTTGCGAGCTTCTTGTTTGTTTTTTTTATGGTGATGAAAGTATGGTAGTTGAAGCAGAGGTTGTGTGTCAACAGACATTCACGTCGTCGTTGGACGTTCAGTATTTTGCTAAAGGGGCCTCTGTTCACGAGATTGATGACGTTATTAACGTCTCGCCTCGGAGACTAGCCCAAGCTCTTGTCTCCGATTCTGTTGCTGCTGACTTACCCAGTTCTCAAGTGGTGAGTTTCTTACTCTGTTTTCTTTTTCTTTTGCCTTTTTGGATCGATTTATTTTCGTATTTTTCAGTTTTAATTGTCGGGGGAAGTGAAAATTGTGGTTGGTTTAAGAGGGTAAGTTGTAATGGAGACTTGTTGAACTTTACGTGTTGAAATCTATGGTGGTTCGCTTTGTGTTTGTGTTTTGGTGAGAAATCGAATTTTGGTCGACATTTACGTGTTGAAATCTATGGTGTCTACGTCCACGAATCGTTTTTGGGATGATTGTTCTTGAGTGTTTGATGGGCTTGTTGAAAGGTGTTTGAAGGTTTAGATGATGTTCTGTGAGATAATCATCGACTTCTAGTCTAATTGTGGGAAAAGAAAATCCAGTTTTATTACCTGCAATTGTCCGCATAAGCCTAACAAAGGGAAAGGGTCATTTTGGTGCCAGAAAGTCATCAAATTTATATCGTTCGGGACTTTCACCGATCATATGGGGCATATCTTTGCTCTTTTTCTCCCTTGCATTTGTTGTGACTTCAATTGTGTGAACCTTCTGTTGAGAAGGGCTAAGAAGTATTAGGTTGACTCGACTAATCATTTATGATTGGTTGGAAAAGTGAAGGATAAGGTAGAGATATGTTACTCCTACTTCTTGGTAGAGGGAATTTTTAGTTTCCGATTTTATGGTAACTTGTGAGATAGAAACTGAAAATACCACCATGGGGTTTTGTAGGATATTAAATCTGTAGACAAACTTTCGGATGGTACTCTTGAATCTACCATCCTGCAATTTGTTCCAAGCATCCGTTCTGGTAGTTTTGCTGACATTGGGCCCCGAAGATACATGGAAGATGAGCACGTACGGATAGATGACCTATCTTCTTACCTTGGACCACTCTTCAAGTTTCCCAAGCCTACTGCTTTCTATGGGGTATGTGCCGATCAATGCCTTAATTCCCACTTGTCATCTCATTGGTTTGTGATTAATGGAGATTGGATTCATTTGCAGGTGTTTGACGGTCATGGTGGACCTGAAGCAGCAGCTTATATTAGAAAGAATGTGATGAGGCTATTTTTCGAAGATGTTAGCTTTCCCCAGGCAGCTAATGTTGACAACATATTCTTAGAAGATGTTGAGAACTCCCTTAGGAAAGCATTTCTACTGGCAGACCAAGCTTTGGCAGCTGACTGCAGTGTAAGCAGCTCATCTGGGACAACAGCTCTTACTGCCTTCATATTTGGAAGGTTGGTAATGCACTAGCTGAAACCTTTCTTCTTCTGTATATGATCATGGTTGATAGTCTGATAATAATTTGTGTTGTAGCTCTTATAAATTTTGTTCTGTTATTGATCTTAATCGTATTTGATTTCTTATTCCAGGTTGTTAATGGTTGCTAATGCTGGGGATTGTCGAGCTGTTCTATGTCGTAAAGGAGAGGCAATAGACATGTCTCAAGACCATAGACCTATCTATCCTTCAGAAAGAAAGCGAGTTGAAGAACTAGGTGGATACATCGATGATGGATATCTCAATGGTGTATTATCTGTTTCCCGAGCCCTTGGGGATTGGGACATGAAAATTCCTCGAGGTTCTCCCTCACCTCTCATCGCAGATCCAGAATTCCGGCAAGTGGTTCTAACAGAGGATGATGAATTTCTCATAATTGGTTGTGATGGGATCTGGGATGTTATGTCTAGTCAGCATGCCGTAAGCATTGTTCGCCGAGGCCTGTGGCGGCACGATGACCCAGAACAGTGTGCCAAAGACCTTGTCATGGAGGCACTTCGCCAAAACACTTTCGACAATCTTACAGTAATTATCGTATGCTTCTCTTCCCTTGATCACCGGGAGCTATCTCCACCAAGGCAACGGAAACATAGATTTTGCAGCCTTTCCGCAGAGGCCCTGTGTAGCTTGAGGAGCTTGTTGGATGGCAATGCCAACCATTGAATGTGAATAATGCAAACATTTAAAAGTGTATTACCACTTTCAGGCGGAATAAGCTATTCTTGGATGCTACTATGTGAGCAGTTATTAGTTTTGTTGGGGCTGAATTTTCAAACAGTCCGCAGGGAATTCGGGGTTCATGTACATAGTGCCAACCTCCTGGTGGTGGTGGTGTAGAGCTTGATATTTATGTCTAATAACACGTGTATCGTCATTTACATAACACATTCTCGCACTCTCCGCGTCCGTGATCTGTGCGCTCATCCTCTCAATGTACTGAGTACTGACCTTGGTGTTGAAAACGTGTCAAGAGTGCAATTTCCAAACCTTTTGTTATTATAAGAGAACATTTAGTAGGAAATTTCGTTCGGTTAGCCTGGTTGACCAATGGAAACTTACAACTTCCAAGTCTTCGTAGCGTGTGCAAGAAAACAGATACTAACGAGACGCCATTTCAGAGGAACATTCAGTGTCTGCCACCTTCTTGCTCTTTCCTTAGAGCAATATAAGATCAAAGCAAGTCTTGGAGACATTTTTCGTAGGACTTACATAGATCATCGTATCGTTGCCATCAAGAGGTTGACCTCTAACTGTTCAACAACAGCTGAGATCTACCCTTCCACAGCTCATTATGGATCCAAGGCTCTCTATTTCATTTTTAAAACTTCAGTATGAAATCAACCCAATCAGAAAATGCATCAACATATTGGTAATGATTAATTTGTTTGAAGACGAGAGATAAATAACACCCAATGCAAGAGGGAAAGTTCTTTTATAGAGGATCTGAAACCGGAACATTCCTAAAGAACATTCAATTTGGGACCAATGGCTTAGAAGACAAATTTAAAGAGAGTATAGAAGCAGAATAACATGGAAGCATGAGACTAATGCCTCAGAAAAAACTTGGAAGTGAACAGAGTATTAACCTGACATCGAGATCTGAAAGAAATACCTCTTCTTTGATCCTATATAGTGCACATTATTGATATTCATAAACATAGCCCGTTTTTGTAGTCCCATGTCCTGGTTCTTTAACAGCCCATCAATGATAGCTAAGAGGACCTTACCTGACATTTCATATTTTATGCAACAAGTCTCCTTTTATTTGTTATATTTCTGTCGCTCAATTTCTTATGCATGAGATTTGAGTGTGGAAACGTACAAGAATGTTTCTAAATTTTCAGCTGCCATATCCCAGATTAGTTATATAATGGTTAGGCCGAAGACATGGGATTTGATTTCGCTAAAAGATGCAAGTAAACATACAATCAATTTGAAAACATAAATCTGCACCGAACCGAATTAAGATTTCAAGTGTAATTGATCTTCACCCTCTACATGAACGGTATTCGTTTAAAGTGAACCAACTGAGATTTGTTTGCTTGGCTGTCACTGATGACAATAAGCACCTGGTGCAGAAAATGGTAGGGGTGGAACAGATTCAGCAGACGAAATTTTACACTTCACTGGGAGTTATTTGAGCTTCACTTGACAGACCACGGGGAAATTAAGATCGTGCATTCAGGCTTGTCTTCCAGTTTCTAAGAACAACAATAAAAATTAAATTCACCATAAATTACAGTAACACTTTGAAGTAGAGACAGGCACAAAAAAAAAAAAACCCATTAGAATTAGTTCATATTAATGACTATATAGCCTTTTCGTTTGAAACCACTTATATAGATTCAAAAACGATGCCAATCATTGTTGTGCAACATGAAATATATAAGCGTTGAGAAATGATGAATAGCGAGCCTTGTTAAATTAGATAGGGACTACATGTACTCGGTTCAATAGTGAATTTTTAGTTTAAACATTTCCCAACACTTAAGAATTATTTCATCGTAATTTTGATAAAAGTTGCCAGTCAGTCACAACATGTAAAAGCGGAGTAAATTTGCAGTAATCAACGGTATTTGCTAATTTAGAATGTGAGACAACCGATCCAATTGAGTTTTACAATATTTGAAGGCTAGAAAAATTATTAGAAACGCAATTGAAGGTGCACCATATTAATCCGCCATGTGATAATTTTGTTCAATTAAATGATAGGGTTAATTATAAAAATATCAAAATTTGCTCAATTTTATAATTATAGTCTGAATTTTAAAATGTGACAATTAAATGCTCAAACTTTCAAATTTTTTAATTCTAGCTTGACATTAGTGTCTCTGTTAACTTTGCTGACATGACTTGTCACATGTTCTAGAAGCCTTAATTATTAATATACGTTAGCAAAAATTAACAAAAGTAATGAAGATTAATCAAAATAACAAAAAATTATATTTCCTTAAATTAGAAATTAAATCGATATCATTTTTACAGACCTAATTTCATATTAAACTCGTTGATGTTGCATTTGAGGAAAAACTCCTGGTGTGATCCGACTAAACCCATTCTCAAGCTTATTTTTAGTGATATTTTAGTGTTCTCTCAAGTTTTTCAGTTGACCCTTGCCAATTCAAGAGGATCTCGAGAAGTTTTTAATCGAGCTCATTCATCATTAAGAAGTTATATTGAAAGGACTTTTCGTGTTCTTAAGACTCGATGGAAGATATTGGAGAAAATGATGATGTGGACTTCTTTTGTTTTTTCTAAATTCTTATGAAAATATTCAAAGAAATACTAAGATATAAACAGTTAATACTCATGTCCTTATAAATCCTTTTGTTTAAGTCATACCCTCATAAGTCATTTTACATATAAACAATTAATAATAAATAGCTAATTTTATCAAATATCTTTAAATAAATTGTTGATATTATCTGTTTGTCAAATTAGCTATATTAATCCGCTATTAGCTAACCGCTGATAGAATCAACTAACAGTTAACGTAATCCACCGATTGTTAAACATGACCTATAATTACAAAATTAAGAAAAGTTTGAGATTTTTTTAATTAACCATAAATAATATCATATGATTCAAGTCAATAAAACTTATGCTTGAATTAGTAAAATGTAAATCATTTAAGTATTCATTTATATATGTTATAATATTAACATTCACTACAAGAATAACATATTATTTGCGACGTTTTTTTGATAAAACGTCACAAAATATTTAGACTTTTTGTGACGTTTAAAAAACGTCACAAAAAATTCCAATTTTTTATGACGTTTTTATAAAACGTCATAGAATTGTAATACTTTTTGCGACATTTTTTCAACAAAACGTCGCAAAACAGAAGTCGCGATGTTTTATTAAACAAAACGTCGCAGAAGGCAATTTAAAATTAAACATTTTCTCCTCGCGCCTTCATTTCCCACCAGCTGCTTTATACTCTGACGTTTCTTCTTCTCTAGTTTTTTCTCTGGCTACCTTCTCTCTGCAGTGAAAAGCAACGCAAGGTTTACGCTCTTCTTCTGCTCTCAGCTCTCAGCTCTCCGGTTGAGTCAGTTGTGGGGTCAGCAAAGAGCGGCGATGATGATAACGGTGACGGCGACTTCCTGTCTGGGCAACATCTTGAAGCACAACAAAACAAATTCATTACAGACATGTCTCGACTTTTTGTTAGAAATTCCAAATTACATATCTACCGGGTCTCTCACGCCGATGATGTCCCTCCTCCTAGCTCCGTTTGTTTTTTTTGGTCTCTTAGAAAGTATTAAATTGTTTTAAACCCTAATTCACGTCCTCTTTTTCTCCTCCAATT
>JAOTBA010000004.1:5518657-5531230 GCA_025629845.1 Erythroxylum squamatum | reverse complement strand
ATGGTGACTGATTTGTGTGGGCACGCCATTGAACAAATTGTGAGGAAATTTTTGGGATGTTATGAGAATGAAGATGAGCGGAATCAAGTGGGGTCCAACAGAGGTGGTATCAGAGTAAGCGTTGGACTCTGGAAACAAGCAGGGTCCAACAGATGTATGAGTCCGCAAGAGTTGGGTTCCGGAAACGGGATCCAACAACTTTATAACTGATTGGTTCAGTATTATCTCCCACATCATGTTCCTGCAAATAGACAATATAGTCATCAGGAATGGTAGGTCTACGTATTATTTGTGATCTCCTAACAACAACTTTATCATCCCCAGTATCAATGACATCATCATGTGCTTGATTCTAAGGTTTATCATGAGATTCTATTAGAATCTATTCAATTATAAAGTCATAAGTAGGAGCAGAAGCGACGAGTATAGGGATTAGAATACGTTCTTCCCTGAATATAATTTCTCTTGACTCTTGACTTGAACCAAATTCATCTTCAAAATAGATAGCTCTATCTAATTCTATAATTCTGGTAATGTAAGATGGGCAATAAAATCTAGAACCCCTTGATTCGACAGTGTAGCCTACAAAGTAGCCACTAATAGTTTTCAAATCAAGTTTCTTAGATTATGGATTATAGGGCCTTACTTCTGCTTTGCATCCCCAAACATGAAAATGGCGCAAGCTTGGTTTCTTACTTGACTATAACTCATATGGAGTCTTCGGGATTGACTTGCTAGGAACTTAATTCAAGATATAAGTAGCTGTCTTCAAAGACTCACCTCACAAAAATTCTAGGAAACTAGAATGAATCAATATACACCGCAACACATCAAGAAGTGTGCGGTTTCTTCTTTTAGCGATTATATTGTACTGAGGTGTTCCTGACATTGTATATTTTGCTTCAATACCACATTCTTGCAAGTATCTAGTAAAAGGCCTTGGATTCCTTCCACTCTCATCATAATGCCCATAATACTCTCCACCTCTATTAGAATTAATTACCTTGATTTTCTTCCCCTTTTGAAGTTCAACATTTGTCTTGAAAATCTTAAATGCCTCCAAAGATTCAAAATTTTCAAGAATGAGCTCCATATGACAATACCTGGAAAAATCATCAATAAAAGTGAAGAAGTATTTATAACCACCCATAGCAGGTGGAATAAATGGTTCATATATATCAGTATGAATCAACTCCAACAATTCTGAGCTCTTGTCTGTTTTGCTTTTTCTAACCTTAGCAGTAAACTTTCCTTTAATACAATCAACACAGGTAGTGAAATCTGAAAAATCAAGATCCTGAAGTACGCCATCTTTTACCAACCTCTCTATTTTATCTCTAGAAATATGGCCTAAACGTTTATGCCATAACATAGAAGATCTCAATCCAACCTCATACGTTTGAACCAACAATAGTATTAAGAGAAGAAGAAGAAACAACAGTAACAACATCATTCAACTCAAGTTTGTATAAATTTTCACATAAAATTCCATTTCCCACCAAAAGAGAATCACAATACAAAGTCAGTTTTCTAGTTTCCAAAAGAAGACTATAACTTAGTCTATCCAAAGTGGATACAGAAATCAAATTCCTCCTAATAGAGGGTAAATAAGCGACATCATGTAACACCAAAAGATGTCCTGTATTTAACTGTCCTAAAAACTTCAATTTTGACTTTGGTATCGTCTCCCATGTACATATGTTGCTCAGAACTAGTTGGCCTTCTTCAAATTGTCAGTTTCTGCAAGGAATTCGTAACGTGAATTGTTGCCCCAGTATCTAACCACCATGTATTGAAGGGAATATCAATAACACTGGGCTCTAAACAAACCATCACAAGATTTCGACAATCAGCTTTCTTGTGCCCAAAACTCTGACAAAAGTTACACTTCCCTTTAAAAAAATTATTCTTCTAACTAACAAAAGATGAGCCCGCCTGTCCACTTCCTTTAGGACCAACAACGTTATTCTTGAAAGGCTTTTGATTACTTGAGCTATTAGAAGTGAACTTTCTCTTTTAAGAATTGTTGTGTTTGTCATCATGGAGATACTTCTTGCCTTCCCTTTTTCATGTCATCCTCTTCCTTAGCAAGAATAACAGCCTTCCCTTTTTCATGTCATCCTCCTCCTTAGCAAGAATAACAGTCATCAAATCAAATTTAGAAGGAAGAGTCCCCATCACAAACCATACCATGTAATCCTCACCAAGGTCCAAATCCATAGCCTTAAGCTTATCGTAACAACCCATGAGCTTGTCATATGAGCCTTAATGCCACTTGCACCATCATAAATGGAGTGATGAAGCATGTTTAAGTACTCATTCTTCTCATTCTTTGAGAACTTCATGTACTTCTTCTTAAAGCCAGGAAGAAAATCTTTTGCATTATTACCTCAAGAATACTATCACGAATGGATTCATCCATTTGATACATCATAATCATCAAACAACATTGGTTAGAGTATTCCCACTCCTCATAGGATTTCCTTTCCTTCTCAGTAGCACCATCAGTGGGTTTAGGTGATGGATCAATTCTCAAGGCTAAGTCCATTCGCATGATAGTCAATTTCATCACGAGAGATTTAACTTACTGCTTGTGGTTTGTCTATTCAGCGTAAAGATAACAAAGACTCTCGGATTGCTTAAAGCTAAATGAGAACCAAGAGCAATAACTATGATTTGCATGTTAAAACAAAATCATGCAATTCGTGCTCTTTTTTTAAAAAATTAATTATATCATTCATGCTAGAGTTCCCTAAACAAATATAGAACTCATTCACATGTAAGAACAATTTATTAAATATTACAACCAAATCATCAATATACTATCGAAAGGAAAGAAAAATTGTGCGATTCATAATATTTCAATAAAATTTCTTCACCATATTAAGCATCCTACTAAGTAGTAATTATCGACATGATAATTAATTACACGTATTGATCTTAGCGTTATTTTAGAGGAAAAACATAAAATTATAATCATACGTTAATATTTAAAAAATTCCACATCACAAATAGTTTCACATGCTCAATTCTATGATAGGTAAAAAATAAGCATTCATTATTGTTAACAAATAATCATGTTTATGCCACAATAAGATTAAAAAAATTAGAATTATCAAATAAAAATTACTAATTAATCTTGTGCATAAACATATGGGAAAAATAGAATTAAAAATGGAGCAAAAAAAAGAAAAATGATCCAAAAAGGACCTTGCACATGCCCCCACACGCACTGCGTAGATTTTTTTTTTGAATTTTTTAAATTAAAAAAAAGAAAGAAAAATGTATCAGGGTCGGGATGACGCCTACCTAACCTTGGGACGGGTCGACGGGGTCGCGGGTCGACCCGACTGTATCTCACTCTCTGGCCTTCGGTTTCTGACGATTTTTGAGGCATTTTCTACTGTTTTTCAAGCTCAATGAATTTCACATATCCATTTTAGCCAAAAGTGCTCCAAATTCTGAAAATATCAAACCCATTTCGGCTATGAACGAAAACATGAAGTTTTTAAAAAAACTCACCCAAAAAATCGTAATTCTTTGTCCAAAACAAAGGTAAAAGGCAACAACAACAACCAACAACTATTTCTCTACCTCCAATGCATCATTTCGAAGTCATTTTATGAAAAAACCGATTAGAAAAAAAAACGAGTTTATATAAAAAATGAGCCCTAAAATCAAATGACTATGGAGCTCTGATACCAATTGCTATAAACACATATCCGTTCACTTTCAATCACACAGTCAAGATCTAGTTTTATTTAGAGCATAACAACACAATAAGATTAAAACATACCTCCAATATTTGGCATAGAGTCTTGGTGGATTCTCTCCATCTTTCACCCCAAACTTTCAAAAATTAAGAACACCTTGTGCAAGAGGAAGCTAATGGTAGAAGACCTAATTTTCTGTTTTACACGCCCACACACCATATACACACAATCTCACCATATGTTATATCTTATAACGTGTTCAACCCTAAGGGGTAGAATATGATAGTTGTGTCATTTTAGAAATGTTATGAACTATAGTTTAATGAGCCAACATATAGACATTAGGGTACTACCATGTGCATCAATGCAATTAATAAATTATTAACAATCCCATTATGATTATTAAACATACATTAGACAATTTGATTAATGGTTATGCATATGGAATTAATATTGCAATTATATTAGTCCACATATTTCTAACAATAAGATCACGTCACAAGTTTCTTTCTCTGATCAGTATATTAACCATGTATTCCAGGAACCTGGTGTCAAGTAATGCAATTGGATTAGCTGCTGCTTAAGATGGACAATAATGTTAGGAATTTGAACTGAATTTACAAATATATGCAAGTAATATACACGTAGGGGATAGCTTAAATGATGTTTTTAACAATGATTGCCTGTTATTGTCTCCTCTGCCGAGAAATTCATTTGTGGTAGTATTACGTTCATCTGATGTTTAAACTGTAGTTGAGAATGATGAGTAAAATCTCCAAAATTTGGATAAATTGTTTGTCTGCAGGTGGACATTTACGTATCTTATGATATATTTCGGGGTAAGTCAAAAGTTATTACATAACCTGTTAATTATATCCTGGTTTATTTGGCCCAATTTAGTGTTCCACAGATATATATCCTTTTGCTTTTTGCTTGCTGAAGACGTCTGGTGGAACTTTGCACACAGCTGGCCACCGTAATATCTACTTACGGATGTTTCCTGTCTGCATCGGAACTTTCTTTTGGAAATGGGATAACGAAAAGAGATGTGGAAGAGTTTGGAATATTGTCCTCCATAACCTACAGAGAAAAGGAAACTACGGCAACCATCAAATTACAAAGTCGCTCTGCTGAGGAGGTTGCTCGACAAAGGGCCGGATTTTGGGGGTATCTTATGCAGATTTTATATCAGGTTAGCCCAATTCATAACTTTGGGGGCCTATATTGCCCTGAATTTCACAAGGAAATATGCCAAAATTTTCAGATTTCCTTTTGTGTTTTCTTATAATTTTCTGTTCATCAGTTTCATGGAAAATTTCCCTTTGGTAACAGACTAGTGCAGGTGCAGTGGTCCTGACAGAAGTTGGTTTTTGGTGCATTATAGTCCCTTTTGGATCAAACGGACATCTTCAGCTGGATTTGGTGAGAATCAATGTTTCCCCAGCTGCATATATTTAGCTTCTGTGTTGGGTCTCCTAACCTCAAAGTGCTTTTTTAGTATGTTGCTTTGTTGGTGATCTATAAACAAGTTTACAGGATTGTCGCTTATGCTTGATATATTGAATATGGATTGCTATAAACAAAAGGATTTGAGTAACTTGTTGATATGTGGTTTCCAGTTGATGGGCTGCATGCACATTCTAAGTGCAGTTTTCCTTCTGATAGACACTGCTCTCAACAACCTTGTAAGTGGAATTGGAAGCTTCTTTCCTACACCTAATTATTCATATACTCGCGTTTATATGGATGAATGAGCAAATAACAGATAGAGCATATTGAAGCACAACGTATCTATAGATAAAAGTATTTCGATTCCTTCATTTTCGTCTTGCTTCTAGGCATTTCCATGGTTTCGGATGGCGTACCTTGTGCAGTGGAGCTGCTTTTATGTTGTCTTCCAATGGGTTATTCACGCCTGTGCTTTCAAATGGTAAGCATTTCTGTTAAAATGTGTCCGTTTCAAAAGCTAATAACGTATATTCCGAACCTCTTCCAGGCTGCCAGAATCACTTCTTGCGCTAGATCTACCGTGGGCTCCGTTGTGGTATGCATAAAAACATGTTTTTGGCTGTATTATCCTGACGCCAATACACTGTGATGATTGTAGATTTCTTGCAGGTATTTTGTCCTGGCGATCGTTCACATTCCCTGTTATGGATTATGTGTCATGATTGTTAATGCAAAGAACTCAATTTTCCCCAGGCTGTTTCCTCTTGCTTATGTCAGGTCTTACTAGTTGAGATGATTATCCTGGAAAATTGGAAATGAAGAATCGTTAATAAATGGTGTTGATGCAAACATAGCTGGTGTTAGTAAAAATGGATATAAATGCCCTCACGGATTGCTTAACTGGTAGGGGGTCGCACTGAGTCTCCTGAATTTTGTGCACTTCCAAATCTCCCTGAAACTTCTTGTTAAAAGTGGTTCGATTTGCATTAAGTTTTAATTACTGATTATTTCTATCCTTTGATTTTGAGCTGGTAAATTGTCAAGTAATCTTTTTCAAAGTATGATTATAGATGGTGAGGAAATAAGATTCGGGTGACTAGTTCGTGTCTTCCAAATCTTTTTTTTTTCAAAGTGTGTACGTTCCCGAAGATACTACCAGTACATGTCTACCCAATACAGCATAATACTTCGAATGCAAATTTTACCACAGTATCTACTGTTCTTTTAGTTTATATAAAAAGAATACCCAAATTAAAGATTTATCTGGAGCACTAGTTTGTTGCCTGTATCCCTTCTCGTTTGACCCAACTTTTAATTCTTAACTCATAAAAGCTGCAATCTGCATTGATGATTCTCCTCCCTGATTAGTCAGTATTTTCTACATCTAGTAACGAATGCAAGTTGGCTTCACAATTATGATTGAAAAACCCGAGGTTGATGTTTAGCAAAATTCCTATTACGCCTTTTTTCAAACTGAGATTTTCAAAATCTGATCACAATTAAAAAAAATTAAACGCATAACAAATAAATTAACGCAAGAAATTTGTCAACACAGTTCGGCACATACGGTCTACGTCTGTGAGGCTCTCACTCAGATTAATCAGTTTTTATTGAAGTATAATAGTGTTACACAAGTCTATTACGGAGTCGATACCACTCACAGTTTGATGTTATCCGCTCGTACTCACACTCTTGAAACTTATCTCACTCCTAATCGCATGACCACCTTATGCTAACCTCAACAGAAAATTTTGAAACAAGGAATGATAACAAAGTTAAAAATATATCAAGTGATTAAATCAATAATAACATAAATAAAAAGACACTTGAGTCAAAGAACACTCTACTATATGTACAATTGCACTAAACCATAATCTTAGACAGTCGTTCAACAAAAATCTGCTGTGAACCTTTTTAGTTGATCACCAAAAACTGAACGCACACCAACAACAAAGAATAGTAGATCAAGCTTGCAATTGTTCACACACATATATAAAAAATGTAGCTGCCAAAAATCGATAAATCTCCTACATGTTTATCTCCAACAAATTTTTTCTTCTTTAGGATTCTATCGCAAATTCTATCTTCTTTAGGATTCTATCTCATTTAGGATTCCTTTTGTCCACATTATCTTAACTTTCAAAAATACTACATAATCCAATATAGTGAAATCCTATACCAAGTCAAGTTCTTATCATAAGAGATTTATCAACTATATTAAAATATAAATAAAGCCAAAATAAAATATCTTAACAACCTTCCCCTTTTTGCCATTATTTGTCACATCCAAATTTTCCCTTAAACAAGAAAAATGGAAACTCCCTTTGAATTAAACAATCATATAATAATAGATATCTAAATAACATCAAGGTCAAGTCAATAATCAACTGTCACAAACAAAGCTGTAAATACCAGTTGGAAAATTTATAAATAAGTTCTTATCTACCATTTGGGACAAAACAATGCCAAAAGAGGCTAAGAGTCATGAGAAGAAGTTGAACGAAGAACTTGTTGCTTAAGCTGTTGAAGAGCATACATACCCATATGAAAAATACCCTCAATGCGATCGATCTTCGCAAATAATGAGGCATGTGTATTAATATTTGATGTAACAAGCTGTGTGGATGACCTAGGTGAGAAGTATGGCAAATCGATCACTCGAGCTTGCTTGTTGATATTTAGGATATGAGGAGAGATATTTATAAAGGACACAAGCTTAAGTATAGTAGAATCAACGCGAGAGACACCATGTGCATGCAAAAACTAAGTAATCAAGCAAGGAAAACCCATAATAATTGTTGTTTACTAACATTCACACGCATAGCCTCAATAATTAACCTCCCTAGATTGAAGTTGACCCCATGCCTATTGATGGAATTTTGGAATGTCACCAGAAATAACATTTATCAGCTTTAAGAATCCAAAACACCAAGACCCATGTGAATATCGAAATCAAATCTAGATCAAGTTATACCTTTTGCAACGAAAATATGTAGATGAGCTGGTAATTTCAGGAAGAGCACGTCAAATGCCACGCCTCTATCGATATCCACACCACGTGACACTGAACAACCCCTTCTGGTGTGCTAGCACCGTTTTCAAAGACCACTCCCTCTCTATCTTTATTAGGGGACGTCTCAAATTAGGGTTTTTAGTTAGATGAGCCTGTTCTATCTTCAAATCTTACTATACATCTATATACATTGTAAAACCTTAAAGCCCAAAACCCAAACCCTAAGGCCCAAGCCCAAATCCGCTTAAGGCCTAATGAATGTTCAGTCTGCTTGGTGTGTGACCTTGTAGGCTTATTTAATATTAACAAGAGGCCCAAACTTCTTTTAAGCCCACAATTTATAAGCGGTTTGTAGCAAGATATTATAACTACCCAATATTAAATAAGGTCGGAATACGACACTACTTAAATCACAACTGATCAATTAGAGTACATTCTATAATTGGCTCGCGAGGCATACACCAACACCTATTGCATACACAAACTTGGCCTAAGCAGGATACACAGTCACAGTATGGGTACTTGACAACCAATTAGCTAACAAAACTTTATGAATAGCAAAATACTTTTGTGATATATCAGAAGCACGAAGTGCAGTAGTAGACAGCTAAGAGGACAATTTCCCACTAGTCAAAACACTCGCTAATTTATCATTATTCACATCAAAGCCATCCACATATGACTGATCCCCAATTAAATTGAAAAACCCTAAAAATTCATTCAGCAAATCAGGATCGAATTTAAATAACCTCCCCTCACATATACCATATGAAAACACAAAGTTGTATCATCCATCACACCTTTATCCAAATTACAGTAAAATTTTTGAACTAATTTAGCATCAAAATATTGTGGCAATAACGCAATGTTTAATATACGTCTCTCATTCAACAAAGTATCCAAATTAAACTGCTTATATTCAGTGAGATTAATGTGATTGTTAAGAACAATCCAGTGGAGGCGAGAGTGTCCCATCTCTGTTGAACTGCCAAACAATAGAATTTGGTAGACAAGGCTTGATCTACTAAAAAGCAAGTAGGGTACTGATGGTGAGGCATTCAAAGAGTAGGGTATGATGGTGAGGCATTCAAACATACTTCTGAGCCATTTGTTTCACTGTGCCTTTAGAAGTGGAAGGAGCAATAAACGAGTTAGAGACATTCGTGTTGGTCAACCCTCCACATTTGACGCAACCTCCATAATTGAAAAAAAGAGTCTTTTAGTGGTTATTTGTTTGGTGAGTTTGTCGGGTTTGTTTGAATTTATTTTTGTTTTATTCTTGCCTTTGCTGTATGAAGAGAGAGAGGGAGTGAGCTGATTTTGAGGGTATTGCATTGTGTAATTTAATAAAACAAGAGTGCGAGAGTTGAAGAGTGAAAACACTAGCAAGTGAGAGAGAGTTTTTAAACAGTTTTGATTAAGTCCTCGATCGGACAATAATTTGTTGTCCGATGAAGCTCAAACTTTGAAGGCTTACTCTAAACTGGTGGTTGTTCATATCCAACGGTTAGAATCATGATCAGAGTTCTGATTTTCTGGTGATTCGTGGTCAAATTTTGATCAAGCTTACGATCGGATGGTGAAATGTGGTTCGATTGAGCTAAAACTTTGATAATTGGTAGAGGACACATTGATCTTGATATCCAACGGTGGGTTTGCTATTTGGAGACCTTTTGTGTTATCTCATCGGGTTGTTTTGGAGAGTGTGATTCTAGGTGATTTTCTAAACTCTCTTGTTGTTGTTGGTGTTGTTGTAGATAATTGTTATATTCTTGATATTATTGTTGCTGCCTCTAGCGGAATACTAGAGAGAACTTGTTGTTGTACTAATTATTTATTAATAGTGGACATTTTGCTTGGATGGGTCCCATGTTTTTATTCCTCACATTGAGGAGGTTTTTCATCTAAATCGTAGTGTTGATTTTATTGTGTGCTTCATTAGATTGTTTTATTGCTTGATTATTTCCTAAAGGTTTACACAAGTAGGGAGAATTAATTTATATCTGGGACCGTACATAACACATTGTTATTGTATCAACTAATTTGTGGGCCATTTATGCTGCATCCACCGACGTTTCTCCCATCATATTGGTATAAGAGCTCTCAGTTTCAGGTGCGTTTATTATCTTATGGTAAACATGGAAGGTAATACAAGTAGGATGGTGTGTTTGAATGGCTCCAATTATCATGTTTGGAGAGGTAAAATAGAGGATCTACTCTTTGTCAAAGGTTTCCATGATCTTGTCTTTGCCACTGAAAAGCTGGAAGGTAAAAGTGTTGATGAATGGAATTTGTTCCATCAGCAGGTATATGGTATTATTAAGCAATAGGTAGATGACAATGTTTATAACCTTATTGTTAATGAAACTCATGCACGCACATTGTGGATAAAGATAACAAGAATTATATACTAGCAAGATAGAGAATAATAAAATGTACTTGATAGATCAACTGATGTATTTAAGATACTAGGATAGTATTGTGTGATTACATGAACAAATATCAAGGGGTTATTAACCAATTGGTAGGTACAGACATCAAGTTTGAGGAAAAGGTGCATACTTTGATGTTTCTCGATTCTTTGTCAGATTCGTGGGAGATTTTTAGGAGCTTACTTACAAATTCAATCACAAGTTCTAAAACTTCCTTGACTATGGATTCAATCAAGAGTGTAGTTTTGAATGAACAGATAAGAAGAAAGGCGCAAGGTTCCTATTCACATTCAAAAGTCCATGTTACAGAAAATAGGGGGAGAAGTCAGAGTAGAGGTCTGAAGAACAGAGATAAAAACAGAAGCAAGTCATGAGGTAAATATTCTAATATTGATGTTGTCATTGTGGTTAGAAAGGGCATGTCAAGAAATTCTGCAGGAAACTTAAAACGGAGAATAAGAAGAGCAAGGGCAAAGATAAGCAGAATGGTGATCATGGTGACAATAATACACAGTGGGTCACAACCACTATTGAGGATCTTCTTTTGCATGTTGAGGCTGACATGCTTAATATTTTCAACAAAGGTACTAGTTGGGTGATTGAGGCAGGTGTTACTGTACATGCTAATTCACACAAGCATTTCTTCTCTTATTATAGATCTGGTGATTATGGTCCTGTAAGAATGGGTAATGATGGTATGACTAGAGCTGTTGGTAGTAGTGATGTGTGTTTGCAGACTAGTAATGACTCCAGGTTAGTTCTCAGAAATGTGCGATATGTTCCTAGTATGTGGTTGAATATTATCTTTGTTGGTGAGCTTGACGACAATGATTTTTGAAGTTCCTTCAAGAATGGTCAGTGGAAAATCACCAAGGGTAACTTGATTGTAGCAAGAGGCTAGAAGTAGTCAAAATTGTACCTTATGTCAGCAAAGGTTTTCAATGATAATGTCAATGCAGTTCAGACTGAGGAGACAATTACTTTGTGGCATAAGAGGCTTGCTCACATGAGTGAGAAAGGTATGTCTTTGTTGGCAAAACAAAATCTCTTGTCAGGTGTGGAAAAGGCAGAGCTTGAGAAGTGTAGTAAGTGCTTAGTAGGCAAGCAAACTAGAGTGGCTTTTAAGAGTCATCCTCCTTCAAAGAAGTCATAGGTATTAGAGTTGGTGCATTATGATATGTGTGGTCCTATGAAGATGCAGACACTTGGTGGTGCTAGTTACTTTGTGACTATCATTGATGATCATTCAAGGAAGATTTGAGTTTACACTTTAAAGTCTAAGAATTAAGTTCTAGATGTGTTCAAGCAGTTCCAGGTTTCAATTGAGAGAGAGGCAGGAAAGAAGCTGAAATGTGTCCGAACAGATAATGGCGGTGAGTATATTGGTTCATTTGATTAGACCTCAGGGTATTCGAGATGAGAAGCTCCTCTGAAGACTCCTTAATTGATTGGCTTAGCTAAGAGGATGAATATAACAATGGTGGAGAGAATAAGATGTTTACTATAACATGCCAAGCTACCGCAATCATATTAGGGTGAGGCTTTACATACAGTTGTTTATGTTGCTAACCTCACATATAGTGTTCCTTTGAAGTTTGATGTATTAAAGGTGTTTCTTATAATCATCTCAGGGTGTTTGGTTGTAAGGATTTTGTGCACATTCCTAAGGGTGAGAGGTTAAAGCTTGACTCGAAGATATGACAATGTGTGTTTGTCGGTTATGGTTAGGATGATTTTGGTTCCAGGTTTTGGGATCCAGTTGAGAGGAAACTTATTAGAATTGTATTCCTATTGAATGGGAATTTTGTATTTGATAAAGAGAATCAAGGAAGGAAAGAGGATCAAGAGGAGAGACATCTTTTAAGCATGTATCCAAGCAAGGAATTCAAGTGGGTTTCATGTTTATAATTGAATAATGAGCCATTAAAGTTTTTCCAAATCAAGAGAACTAAATGATTTCAATTAC
>JAOTBA010000004.1:5500085-5511187 GCA_025629845.1 Erythroxylum squamatum | reverse complement strand
TCAATTCCCTCCTTTGATAAATTAGGAAAACAAACAAGAGAAAGGAAATCACATTTCTCTTTCATTCTTTTCTCCTCATTTCCCCTCAATATTTCCTTTCCTTTCCCATGTACAACTACGGATCCAAACAAAGGCTAAAGTAAACCCCTGTCTATCTCTATCACCCACACTTGCATACGTAGTAACAATGGGGGCTTCTCTGCCACCCAAAGAGGCCAACCTCTTCAAGCTCATCGTTGTAAGCTTCCATCGTCTGTAGTTTTATTCCTATATGTATATCTTAAGTGTGTGTGTATATAAATGTCGCTGCTTTGTTACTACCCACTTGTCACCTTTGGATCGTTGTAGTTCAATTGCTTTGTTTTACCAGATGATATCCGAGTCTCGTTTGGTTGCTTTTTAGCAGGGTTGAGAGTTTGATTCACTTGGTGCAATTTGTGCCAACTGAAGCTATCCACAGTCCAGAATTTTCTGGTGTTGAGAGGCTTCTTATTTGGAATACGATGTTTTGGGTGTAGGTTGGAGCCTTATTAGCTTTTGGAGCTTGAAATGTTGCATTTTGTCTTCTTTCCTGGAAGAAGGGCCTGTTAAATGGGGTTTTCTTTCAACTGAGAATTTTGAAGAATTCTTCTTTTCTTTTTCCGCTAGGGAATAGAATCTTTTAACATTTTTCATTTTGAAATTAATTGGAATTCTCTTAGTAGATAACACACGTAAGAATGGACATGCTCTCGAAGTTTCTTTTTCGGGCTTAAGCATTTTGGTGAATTCTAATATACTCTGCATATGTGATGGTGCCATTTAGTGCTCAGTTTTGATGTCTGATTTTTGCAGAAGTTGGTATTTATATATATATAACGCTTTGCATCGTTCTTGTTTATGAGCCTCTGACAAATAGTTTGAATTATGGCAATGTTTCTGTTATTTTAGCGTTATGCTTTCATTATTGTTGAAATTTTATTGGTGGTTAACAATTTTTCTTTCTTTCTTTCAATCACTGCAGAAATCATATGAAACTAAATAGTACAAGAAAGGATTAAAGGCAGCAGATGCTATTTTGAAAAAGTTTCCAGAGCATGGAGGTACTCTTATGCCATCTGATTTTAGTTCCTCCTTTTTCTTCTAAAAAGATAGGCTATGCTTGGAACAATTTATTGTTGCCAAAATGCCTTTTATCAGATGTAAATTCACTTGTTTTCAATGTCTATCTTGAATGATGAATTCCACAGTTTTTGTACAAATTTCTGCGTTTGGGACTTTGAGTTCCTTGCTATGTTGTGGGTACTTAATATTGCATGTAAGGAAAGGAGTTTTTATGATTTATGTGAGCTAAAAAATACTTTAGATAATTTGTACAAAAGATTCAAGTCACTGAAGGGATCATAATTTAAGATGTCCTAGTTTCAGAAGATGGAACATATTGAGGTGATGATTTCCATGGTTTGTTTTTGGTAGATTGTTGATATTTGTGACCAGACATGATGTCAGGCTATGTTGCTATGTTGTGGTTGTGATAAGATTCAGTTTTCCATCTTCCGAATAATCTATAATGTAAAATGCTTTATTGAACTATTTATTCTCCTTTATTATCTATAGTAGGAAGTCTTAATTTTATATGGCTCTACTATCTTATTCTAAAATTTTCTTAATTTTATACGGCTCTACTATCTTATTCTAAAATTTTCATTTCTTAGATTCAACCTGCTTTTGCTTACTCTTTATCATCATTTGGTTTGTTTATGTACTAGAAACTTTGTCAATGAAGGGACTGACATTAAACTGCATGGACCGAAAGTCAGAGGCATATGAACTTGTTCGGTTGGGCTTGAAGGTTTGAATATTCTCAATGATCACGTGTCTTCTCAATTTATTTTTTCTTTTCTGGACATTCTTAGCTCAAGGTGATGATTTATTTTTGTGTGTTTGACATTCTTAGCTTTCATTGTGATGATTTATGCTTGTGTGGTTGGTGCAGAATGACCTCAAAAGTCATGTTTGTTGGCATGTTTATGGCCTTCTTTATCGATCTAACAGAGAATATAGGGAGGCCATAAAATGCTATCGAAATGCGTTAAAAATTGATCCAGAAAATATTGAAATACTACGAGACCTCTCACTCTTGCAGGTATACATTACCCAAACCTTTATGTTTGGTTATATGCAAACTCTGATGAACATTTTTTGCAACAATGTCAATAGCTTGTGTTAACAAGGGTCTTCATGTCAAACATTTTCTGTGCAACTAAAATGTATTTGTATTCAATAATAATTTAGATATGGGGTTGAGATATAGAATTTTGTTAACCCTTAGCATGGATATTAGATCCCCGATCATTAGATTTGACCTAGTGTATATAGTCACTGGGGTTTAAATAAAGATTAATACTAACTACTACATATAATCACTTGGACGAGCAAAAGGCAGTGAAATTTACCTCAGAGTTCCATTGTGTGTTTCATAGTTTTATAAATTTTGATTGTTTTACAAAATGCCTTTTCTTTATAGACCTTTTTTAGCACGTTATAAATCTTTGATTTGTAGGCACAAATGCGAGATTTAACTGGATTTGTGGAAACTGGACAACAACTTCTAACCCTCAAACCAAGTCATCGCACGAATTGGATTGGCTTTGCAGTGGCGCATCATTTGAACTCAAAGTATGATCTGATATTTGCATTAAGCAGGCTAATTATTCAAGTTTTCCTTATAGGTCATTAAATTCTTCATCTACTTTGTGATGGACTTTTTAATGATATTGTCTTGGCTTGCAATTTTGCAATCTTCAACCAATTTCATATGCAGTCTATGCTGAAAGTAGTTTCTTTTGCAAACCTCCATTGATTTGCATATTAGTCTGTCATGTCGATCTTTAGACTATTTTTCTCTTCTTTCAGTCTAAGTGTTTTTCTTTTCTGCAAATGGAATAACAATTTTAGCCTAGGTTTTGTTTAACTCTAAAGGGTCTTTGTTCTCTGATAGTCCTTTGAAAGCAATTGATATTTTGGAAGCATATGAAGGAACATTGGAGGAGGACTACCCTCCAAACAATGAACGATGTGAGCATGGGGAAATGCTTCTGTACAAGGTACCTATCTTGTTTTTGCTACTAGACTTTAATATGCACAAAAGAGGTAATTTTTTGCATTTCTGTGTCTTGTTTAGTTGGGAATGTGCATTCATGTCTGAAAGGTTAATATTCTTAAGCTTCTTAGTGAAGCTAGTGACTGATTGTAAGCTATATGTAGTAGGTTTTGGCTATACCCAGCTCATTTTTTCTCGATTAGAATAGGATTGTTGGTGCTTGTCAAAATAAGATTGTTGCCATAGGTTTTCTAGGTTAAACCACCATATGCTTTTTCAAAAAATTAAGACTTTTGAGCGTTTTATGCATGATCTTTTTCTTCTATCTTTATTTTTTTCCGATCTCATTACTAGAGGAGTGTGGCAAGCTTGAGGAAGCACTTGAGGAGTTGTATAAGAAAGCATCAAAAATTGTAAGTGCGTATTTAAATTTTCCTTGGTGAATTCATAGTTGGAATCTCTGGATATGATCCTCCTATTGATTATTACTTATCAACTACATCTAATGCAGATGGATAAATTGGCTTTCAAAGAACAACAAGTGTCTTTGTTAGTGAAGCTTGGTCAACTTGAAGAAGCGGCTAAATTGTACCGGGTGCTACTTTCGATGAATCCTGACAATTATAAGTGATATGATACTCCTTACATTTTGACTTTGAAAAGTTAATAGAATGTCACAGAAACTGTGAGATCTTTGATGTAGTACTACATGAACAGAAACTGAAATTCTTCTCTACACTTTTCATATATTGAATACACTAATATATGCAGAGTCATTTGTCCTATTTTAGGAAACAATCAGCCTGTATAGGAAACAATCAGCCTAAATGAATGAAAGATTACAATTAACCTAAATTAGTAAATCATAATCATAGCTATTAATCAGATATTTGCAAGTATATCAAATCTCCTAGAAGATAAAATATTCTAATTTTCTAACACTCCCCCTCAAGCTTGAGAATAAATGTTATCCATTCCCAGCTTGCTAGTAATGTTCTGAAAAGTTAAGCCGTCCAGTCTTTTTGTGAACATGTTTTCCATTTGACCATTCGTAGGAACATAAGGTATATAGATCAATCCACTTTCAATCTTTTCCTTGAGGAGTTGTCAGTTTATTTCAACATGTATTGTTCTGTCATGTTGAACTGGATTATGTGCAAGGCTTATAGCATACTACTTGTCGCAATACAACTTCATAGGTCCATGCTAATAAAGGATTGAAACCATAAGGATTTGCGACCTATTATGATTTGGTTATGTTGTCATATACCCATTAGGATTTGTTTCTATTTTATTTTATTTTAATTTTCCTAGTTAGGCAGGTTTTCTTATCCAGTGAGAAAAAGAAATAAGTTAGCTTTAGAAAAGGATTTCAATCAATCCTTTTCACACTAGAATTAGGACTCTCATGTGTCACTTTAGGGGTATAAAAGGGAGGGTTAACAGATGTTTTGGGGAACCAAAACATTGCCTTTAATAAAACCTTCTGCAGGAAATTTTCCTTAGAGAAACTATCTCTTTCTTGTTGATTAAATCCTAAGTTTTATGCTTGGATTTGGTTCAGAGATTAACCTAAAATCTCTATTTAATTAAATCCAGTTTTTTCCTGGATTTCTTTCCTGGTGCCTTGCCTCAGTTTTGTTTTTGTCCCACACCCTCCTGGCCTTCTTTCAACTGATGGCGTGGTGGTTACTGTGGTGTTTAGGGGTGATGGTTGAAGTTTTGTAAAATATGGAATTTCCTGAATCCAAACAAATAGGTAGATTGTACGGTGAATTCTGGACAAACGACTTAGAATGTGAAGGTGATTCTTGAGACAAAATTGTAGAGCAGGATGTGGGCTACAACTTTGATGGAGGAAGCTTTTCAATCAGATCAATGGTTTAGAAGGTATGGTTGATTTAGTTCGGATGTGTCTGGAAAGGTGTGGCAACTGGTAGATTTAGACAACGAATTCGAACACGTTTTCTGGGCGATTGGTTGAAGAAAATAGGGTCAAATTATATGCCAAATTGAAGTTCAAGATGTGAACTACAATCTTGAAGAAGGAAGTTTTGTGAAAAGATGAACGGATTAAAAGATATGGAATTTCTTGGATGGGTGGTTTCTGGGAAAAGGAAAAGGCTGAAATTGCGGGATCAGATAATCAGATGATTTTTCTAGCTCATTTTTTGGGCTAACGACTGAATGGAATTGGATGGAATTATATGTCAAATTGAAGTTCAAAATGTGAACTACAACATTGGTGAAGGAATTTTGTCTAAATGATGAGCAGAAAAAAAGATATGATTTTTCTTGTTTTGGTCGTTCTGGTTAGGAATCTGGGCATATTTTCAGGAAATGATGCAAAAGGGGGCTGATGTGATGAATTTGACTAAAATGGAAGATTAGACGAATGGAAGGAAATGATCAGGTGAATAAGGAAAGATAATTGAGTGTTTTTGGACTACACACAAAACCCAATTGATAGTTTTTGGAAACTAACAAAACCTAAATAAAGATGATAACTTGCAAAAGCAAATCTCTCTAACGATTTGAAGTTGATAATCTGACCTTCCTTTCGAGAGATTACACACATAAATATGGGAAAAATGAAAATGAACGGCCTGTTGGATGGCTACATGAATCGTTCTCTCACCAGGTCATAAACACACATTTAACTCTCCTAAATAGGAAAGTTACACAATAATAATTGAAGTTAAATAAGTCTGAATTAAAACCATCATAAAGCCAACATAAAAACAGTAATTAAATATTTATTGATCTCACAACTCAGCCGAATTTGACCAGGACTTGGGCTGAGCTATTGGGTTTCAAATTATGCTTAAAGATCATCAAAGAGTGCAGCAAAAGTTGGCTTTTTCAACCGAACAAGCACCAGGATTTTAGCCCTCAAAAATCACATATTTGTAAGTCCCAAGAGGCCTCAACAATACCTGGAGCTTTAGGATTAGATTAACTTGTTCTTCTTTAAGCTCTTCATCAATTAAACCAATGTCACCTCCATCACTTGCACTAGAAGTAACCGAACCAAGGCCCATGTTGGCAATGTCTTCATAAACTTGGCTAGATGGACCTCCATCAAAAAATCTCTTCGGTATTTGCTTAAGCAAACAGTTGTAGCTAGTGATTATCAACGTTGGATGACCAAGTTCATAGGATTTGATTTTGAAGTGCAGTATAAACCAGGCTTGGAAAATACAACCGCAGATGCTTTATCACAATTTTCCTTGATTACTGAAATGCATGCCATTTCAGTACCTTCCTAGGTTGATTGGGACAAGTTGCGTGCAGAGATTCGACAAGATACCCACTTGCAATCTATTAAACACCACTTGCAACAAAACCTGAATGGGAAACAGGGATGGGTTTTGCATCAAGGACTGCTATATTACAAAGATCAATTGGCCATTCCTAACACGTGCTCTTTTGTTCCCAAGTTCTTAGAAGAGTTCCATAATAGCCTTATTGGAGGACATGGTAGATATCTTTGCACCTACAAAAGAATTTCTTCTGAAATATTTTGGGAGGATATGCGAGCTGATATAAAGCAGTTAGTGGCTGAATGTCCTGTCTGCCAACAACATAAATATGACATCCTCTTCCCTGTTGGTTTGCTTCAACCCCTTCCAATTAACATAACTATGGATTTTATAGAAGGTTTGTTGAAATCTTATGGATTTGATTCGATCTTGATGGTAGTGGACCAACTCAGTAAGTATGCTCATTTCGTCCTTCTCAAACATCCATTTACTGCTAAAGTGGTTGCAAATGAATTTATGACACAATTGGTGAAATTACATAGATTTCCATGAGGCTTTGTTATTGATAGAGACTAGATTTTGTTGAGTAATTTATGGACTAAAATTTTCAGGTTGCAGCACACTCATTTTAAGGTAGAGTACGACTTATCGTCAGTAGACCAACGGTCAAAGTGAAGTAGTAAACAGGTGTCTCGAGGCGTACCTACACTATTTTGCAAGTCAGCAGCCTAAGCAGTGGTCTATGGTTGTTCTGGGCAGAATATTGTTACAACACCTCTTTCCATACTTCTATCAAAACCACACCCTTCAAGGTAGTATATGGTATACATCCTCCCTTATTGATCAGGGATCCCTATTCTAATACTACTAATTCCACGTTGGATGAAATGATGCTTGCAACAGACTTGATGTTGAATGAGCTAAAGGACCAATTGGTAGTTGCTCAAAATAAGATGAAGACAGCAACTGATAAGCACGACAAAGATGTTGAGTTTTTAGTTGGTGAGATGGTGTACTTGAAGTTATGTCCTTATCGTCAACGATCCTTAGCCAAGCATCTAAATGAAAAACTTTCTCTGAGATAATTTGGGCCCTATTGGGTGGTACAATGTATTGGTAAGGTTGCCTATAAACTTGCACTTGTGGATTCAACAGCAATACATCAATTTTCCACATCTCACAACTTAAATAGGCATTGGGAAAACTTCACAGGTGCAGCCTTTCCCTTCAATTATGACTACTGATATAGAATGGTTGGTCAAATCGCAAGAAATTTTGAATAAGCATGAGACATGTGGGATGAGAAGTGTTGGTGTTATGGAAAGATCTTCCTCCTTTTGAAGTCACTTAGGAACCTCTGTTGTTGATACAAGAACTGTTTCCTAATTTCCACCTTGGGGACAAGGTAAGAGTTTAATGGGCCAGTATGAGGTCAAGGAATGTTGGTTATTTGGTCAGGGAATGTTAGTAGAGTATGTGGCGGCTTGTTACACTGCTTTGTCTTATCTGTTGAGTGTTCTATTTTCTATTGTTAGTGAGTTTTTTATTAATATTGGGATGGGGAAAGGAGTGATGACCATTGGGAATTTATTGTTATTGAGTGAGACTTAGGAGAGAAGGCAATCTCTCTAATGTTGCTGGTGTCACCTGTTATCTTTATTTCCTTTCATCATCAATACAACTCACCTTCCTTTTCTCTATTTCCAGTTTATTAATCTAATATCAACCATTACTCCATACATTTATCAACTATCACCTTTTTGATCCTATGTAATTATTTGTTGATAGTGGAGATTTTGCTTGCACTTTGATCCAGTGGTTTTTACTCCTCACATTGAGGAGGTCTTCCACATAATTCGTGGTGTTAATTTTATTGCGTACTGCGTTAGATTATTTTATTGCCTAATTATTTCTTGAAGCTTTACACAAGTAGGGAGAATCAATTTATATATAGGTTCATATATAACACATTGTCATTGTATCGACTAATTTATGGGTCACTTATGCTGCATCCACCGACATTTCTCCCATCAAATCGAAGGTGGTGGTTTAGTAGGCTCAGCATTGACATCCTACAAAGTAGATGAAGAATCATCAACAAATGATTCTGCAATAAGATGAGATAAATCTCATTGAATATTAGCTTTATCATATTGCAACACCTGAATAGATGGAGGGTTGGGAAGCACATTAGGAGCCACCAAGGATGACCCAACATCGGTAGTCAACAGTGTTTAAGGTGAGTTTTGTCGCAGATGACTTGAACGGTGAGGTGGCTCAGTTATGAGAGGTGGGTTAGGATCAGTTTGTAAAGGAGAAGCTATCAATGACGGCTCCAAAAGATGGGAAGACACTGGACATTTGGGCTTTGCCATCAATGCTTTAGGAGAAGAAAGATGCCGACGAAGATGGTAGTGAGGTGAAAACAATGAGAGGCAGCAATGGCGTGTAATGGTGAGAGAGCCAAAAGAGTGGGGTAGAAAATGAAGAAAGGGGGAAAGAGGTGTTTGGGTGGGTAAGCAATTTTTTTCAAAAAAAGGAGGGTATGGGGATATGCAACAGTAATGATAGGTTTGCTACTACTAATAGGCCTCCAATTAAGTTTGTCTATGCAAGGAAGAAGTATTATGGCTACAAAAGGGCTGGCTTGAATTAATGGGCTAGTATAAGGTCAAGAAATGTTGGTTATTTGGTCAGGGAATGTTAGTAGAGTATGTGGGTCATGTGTGGTAGGTTGTTACATTGCTTTGTCTTATCTGTTGAGTTGTCTATTTTCTGTTGTTAGTGAGTTTGTTATTAATAGTGGGATGCGGAAAGGAGTGATGATCGTTGGGAATTTATTGTTATTGAGTGAGTCTTGGGAGAGAAGGCAACCTCTCAAATGTTGCTGGTGTCACCTGTTATCTTTATTTCCTTTCATCATCAATACAACTCACCTTCCTTTTCTCTATTTCCAGTTTATTAATCTAATATCAACCATTACTCCATACATTTATCAACTATCACCTTTTTGATCCTATCCAATTATTTGTTGATAGTGGAGATTTTGCTTGCACTTCGATCCTGTGATTTTTACTCCTTACATCGAGGAGGTCTTCCACGTAAATTGCAGTTTTGCTTTTATTGCGTACTGCATTAGATTATTTTATTTCCTGATTATTTCTTAAAGGTTCACACAAGTAGGGAGAATCAATTTATATATAGGGTCGTATATAACACATTGTTATTGCATCGACTAATTTATGGGTCACTTATGCTGCATCCACCGACATTTCTCCCATCAAATCGAAGGTGGTAGTTCAGTAGGCTCAGCATTGACATCCTACAAAGTAAATAAAGAATCATCAACAAATGATTCTGCAATAAGATGAGATAAAACTCAATGAACATCAGCTTTATCATATTGCAATACTTGAATGGATGGAGGGTTGGGAAGCACATTAGGGGCCACCGAGGATGACCCAACATCGGTAGTCAACGATGCTTAAAGTGGGTTTTGTCGCAGATGACTCGAGCGGTGAGGTGGCTCAGTTATGAGAGGTGGGTTAGGATGAGTTCATAAAGGAGAAGCTGTCGATCACTGCTCCAAAAGATGGGAAGACACTGGACATTTGGGCTTTGCCATCAATGCTTTGGGAGAAGAAAGATGCTGGCGAAGATGGTGGTGAGGTGAAAAAATGAGACGCGGCAATGGCGTGTAATGGTGAGAGAGCCAAGAGAGTGGGGTAGAAAATGAAGAAAGGGGGAAAGAGGTGTTTAGGCAGGTAAACAATTTTTTTAAAAAAGGAGGGTATGGGGATGTGAAGCAGTAATTGAAAAACAATAAGAACAGGAATTAGGATTAACTACTTGTTGATTTTTTGCCTTTTTTAAATAATAAACTACATTAATATACTTCAAAATTGTAAAGAACATAGTCCTAGTGTCCCACGAAGAATTTCAAACCTCATAAAGTCAAAAGGTTTGATGAAAATGTCTGTCAGTTGATTCCCAATTGTTATATAAGAAAGAACTACAACTTTAGTCTCCACTAGCTCTTGAATAAAATGATACTTCAAATCAATATATTTGGCAATATATTTGGTTCTTGAATGCTGAACTAGGTTTTTGGAAATGACTATGAAACTCTTATTATCACACATGGCAGTTAAAACATTTTGACCAACTCTATAATCTTCTACAACATCCACTGATCTTCTTTCACTTACTATACAATCTCCTTGTTGGTTTAACACC
The DNA here is from genome assembly GCA_025629845.1 of Erythroxylum squamatum. Taxonomy (NCBI): domain Eukaryota; kingdom Viridiplantae; phylum Streptophyta; class Magnoliopsida; order Malpighiales; family Erythroxylaceae; genus Erythroxylum; species Erythroxylum squamatum. The sequence continues at coordinate 5,500,606 of JAOTBA010000004.1, read as the reverse complement.
TAGCATTTATTACTAGTGAAATTTACTAACATCCTATTATCATAAAGTTGACTAATACTTTCCAAGTTAGCTTTTAAACCATCCACACAAAGCACATTTTCCAAATAAGGCAATCCATCCACACAAAGAGTTCCTTTACCAATCACTATTTCTTTCTTCCCATCACAGAATGTAACATGACCATCCATACAACTTTGATAATTCATCAAATAGCTTCTTTCACCTGTCATATACCTTGAACATCCGCTATCAAAGTGTCGTCCATTGTGAGAAATGAACGTGCATGGATTTAAGAGCCACAAGTGCTTACGGGTGATTCTTTCTAACCAAAATCTGCTTTGGTATCCTCTGTTACTCAAAATTCTTTCAAGAATGTCCAGTGATGGGTGTCGAATCCACCAAAAATAAATCCCAAACACCAAATGAAAATAAATTACGCACAGCGGTAAATGGGGTCGATCCACAGAGAATGGAATAATTGATTTTATTTAAATACCAAGGAACGAAAGAAATTAATTAAA
>JAOTBA010000004.1:5481234-5491581 GCA_025629845.1 Erythroxylum squamatum | reverse complement strand
AAGAAGAACCCTTTTTGCGTTGCCGTCCTCTTGTTTAAATATGGTTCCAACCCTAGGTCTTCAATAGAGTGGGCCTACGACAATTAAATAAAGTGGTTTAGTGCCTGGGCCCATAAAAGATTGCTTCCACGCTTCTGTCTTCTCCCATGGCAATTAATTCCCTTCACATACGCAACCCTCATTTAATTCCTTCTGCTGCCTTGCTTTTTCCCTTGGTCTCACTTACGTTCATGATTCTTTGGCTGCCTCTCTAATGTGATTAAACGCCTCACATGATTAAAATGCCAGCTTTCCTCCGGCTTTCTCCACAGCCATGCACGTGTTGCTTGTTTAAAGTGCATCAATCCCAGCCTTGCGTGACTAGCGTCTAGCCGTGAATCCTCCCTTGCCTCATTTTTGGTTGATTTTTAATTCTGCTCTCCAAAACCTGCTTGCGTCCTTATGCTTCTCTTCGTTCACGTCTTGCTTGATTTTAAGTGACATTTAATTCCCTTTATTCTCTTGTGCGTTAAAACGCTAGTCTGCATTTGCGTCATGTGTCTACGTCTTTGATTTAATTGCTATTTTCCTCTTAATTTTCCACGTTATGCGAAGATTGTAATCCCCTGCAAAGAAATATTAAATCAAATTAAGCCCCAATAATTAAACCAACAAGAAAGATAAAAACGAATAATTAAAACATAAATGTTGAACAATTATACACTTATCATCTAGATTTTCTATTTTAAGCATTATGGAATAGAATTTGCAATAGGTTGTAATAATTTGGCCTTATGTGACCTTTTACACCACAAAAGTGACATGTAAGTACGAACTTTATGTTTTTTTTTAATTTCTCCAGACTTACTTGATCTTACTTCTTTAATAAATCTAATGTCATCATTTTACTTATTATTCACTTAAGAACATTCACCTTTGTATCAATCACCTTGAAAATCCCCTTTTTTTTTCCAATTTCTAGCAATTTTTCTAACTTTTCAATACTACCATTCAACATTCTGATTCCTTTCTCTATATTAATTAGCTTTAGCTTGGTTTCATTAAGTTCATCTTTTGTTGACAATAGCTCATCTCTAGATCTTGAATAGCATCTTTCATGGTAGAATTCTCCCTTTTTAACTTCTTGTTTTGTTTACATGTCTTCACCCATTTGTTGTACATTAGTTCATAGGCCTTGCAAATATGTTCCTTTTTGAATTTTGAGTCACTATCATCGCTATCGTCGTCAGAATTAGAGTTTGATACTAAATCATCTTAATCTTCATCTTCAATTTCTTCACTGATTGCTTCTAAGCAAGCAATTGGACTTTCTTTATATAAAGTAACCAATGCAACATGATGACTCATAATTTCTTCTTCGATATCATACTCACTTTCATATTTGTTTTCACTTCAAGTGTTGGTGTAAGACTTCCCTTTTCTCCTTTTAAAAGTGTTAGCATATTCCACTTGCACATGCCTAAAACCTTGACATTTATGACATTGTATCTTTTTTGCCTTCTTTTCACGTTTTTGAGTTTTCACTTGCTATTTGAAGTTAAAGTTTGATGAACTCCCACAATTCTACCTGAACTCAGGTCTATCTTTCTTCACCTTCTTCAACCACTTATTGAAATTTCTAATTAGCACTACTAGATCTTCATTTTCATCAAAATCATCTCCTGAATCATGCACAGATTTAGGGACTTCGGCTTGCAGCAGAATCCTTTATTCTTCTTATATTTGTCTCTCAATAGGTTCATCTCAAAGTTTGTGAGAATTTTAATTACCTTATCCAAAGATAACTCATTAATATCATGAGCTTCTTCAATGGATGCAATCTTCGGTATGAATCTAAGAGGCAACAATCTCAAGGCTTTCTTGACAGGTTTTAGATTTAAGTACTTCTTACCAAGTTGATGTGCTTGATTGGCGATATCACGTAACCACTCATGAAAGTCTCTAATAGTTTCACTTTCCTCTGTCTTAAGCTCTTCAAATCTAGCAGCTAACATTTGAAGTTTTGATGTTATCACCGATTATGATCCTTTATGTATGGTTTGTTATGTATCCCAAGTTTCTTTTGTTGATTCACACGTAAATATGATACTGAAATGTTCTTCATCTATAGCATTGAAAATTTCATATATTGCTAGAAAGTTACCAAGCGCTCCCTCTTCTTCAGCCCTTGTCTATTCAAATGGATCTTTAGGTATTGTTTCGTTCTTTTCATCAGTTTTCATAGGATGAGTCTAGCCTTTCAACGTAAAAGTATAGGCTTTAGTCCTTTGTGCTTGAATAAACACTTTCATTCTTGATTTTCAAGCAGGATAGCTAGAGCAATCTAGTAAAGGTGACCTAATGATTGACGCCCTTTCTCTAATAGCTATGAGTGCACAACATTGATCTACACCAACTTGACACTCCAAGTTTTGATTAGGTGAACCAAGATCTTATACTAATTGAAAAACGAGGTTGAAGTTTTGCAAAATTCCTGTTCTGCCACAATTGCTTTAAACTGAGATTTGCAGTTGCTTATCAGAAAGTAACTTTGATAGCAACTGCGATTTTCAAAATCTGATCACAAGTAGAAAAATTTAACACACAACAAATAAATCAAAACAAGAAATTTGTTAACGCAATTTGGCATACAAGACCTACGTTTGCGGGCCTTGACCCAGATTAATTAACTTTCATCGAAATTTAGTAGTCTTACATAAGGCTATTATGGAGCTAACATCACTCACTCATTGAAATTATCCACTTATACTCAGACCTTTTAAAGTTATCTCACACTCAATAGCATGACCACCTCATACTAATCTCAATAGAGAATTTTGAAACAACGAATGATAACAAAGATAAAGATATCTTAAGTGATTAAATCAAGAATAACATAAACAAAAAGAAACTTGAGTGAAAGAACACTCCCTTATATGTACAGTTGCATTAAACCATAATCTTGGAGAGTCATTCAACAAAAATATGATGTGAACCTTTTTAGTTGATCACCGAAAACTCCACGCACAGTAGTAGCAAAGAGTAGATAGATCAAGCTTGCAATTGTTCACACAAGTATACAAAAAACATAGCTACCAAAAATCAATGAATCTCTGATAAATCTCCTACATGTTTATCTCCCACAAAACATGTTTATCTCTAAGAAATTCTATTTCTTTAGACTTCTATCTCATTTAGGATTCCTTCTTTCCACACTATCGAACTTCCAAAAATACTATATAATGCAAGATAGTGGACCCTATACCAAGTCAACTTTTTATCATAAGAGATATACCAACTATCTTAAAATGCAAATAATGCCAAAATAAAATATCTTAACAATGATCATAACATAGTTTTTTATAGACACGACGCACGTAATCCATAGTCCATTAGCCCACTAAAATAATTAAATAATAGTAAAAAAAATATAGTCCCATGAATCACAGAACATTTTTATTTTGTTATTATTAAGTAAATACGAGCTGTATTCTCACAATTAAAGGTGATAAAAGACTATCTTATGTGTTAGCACATTGCAATATCGATCCGTTGGATTTCGCTCAAGTTTTATTTCTGCTTCGAATTCAAGCTTGAAGTGCTCCTCAAATTTGGGAAAGTGATAGAGTAAAATCTCTAATGTTCTGATACATTAGTTTTGTGAAATTACTTGATATATTTTAAATTGATGCTAAACTGTATATTTGTAAATTAGAATTTAGTGGAGACCTTACATTCAAAAGATATAATCCACCGCAATTTTATTCTCTTTCAATTGATATTGACTTTAATTTCTCCATTTTAAAAAGGTGATTAGTTAAAGTAGGTATAAATTGACTTGAACACTACCTTACAATTATATATATATATATAAGCAATTGGTAGTATATGCTTAATGACCCTGATTATTCTGATAATTGGAATTAAAGCCCCATGCTAGATGTTTTAGTAGAAAGGAAACGAAAATAATTGTAAAGTTCGATAATAATAATTTTTGAACTAGATTAAAATTCATATTTATTTCAAATATGCTTAAATGAAATTATTTATTATTAAATTTTTTGTATTTTATGGCTGGTTGGCGTGGTGCCAGCTCCAGTATCCTACCTTCGCTAATGATCAGAAAGGATAGAACAGTAAGTGCCCCAACCAAGCAGTCAAAACTACTAGTCCAAGTCCACACATATCAAACCCCCAGCTACATCTATTCCTTCAACCAAAGTTTAGATATCATCTCGCTCGTATTCCTTATGGTCGATCGAAGCAATTAACTCCTCGAGCAAGGACCTAGACTATGGCACTGCTCATATACTGGTACGATTCCATATGTTTTGGGATAGTGGTGGCGGCCTACGTCGGGTCCTTGTGGGTGCTATGGAGAAAAGAACTCGTAACAAGACGTGAAAGCAATACATTTTACGATAGCCTCCTGGTTGTTCGATCGGACATTGACGGTTTCGTCGACGCTTTGCCCAGCAGTCACGTTGGTTCGTCGCAGTTATGGACTACTTGCTGGAAAAGTATGAGCCCAATATGGCTGCTACTTACTCGTTTCACGTCCTTGCTGATCATGGCTGTGTTATTGACCTTGGATATTAAGGACTGGGGTCCCAGCGTCTTTATTTACTATACCGAGTAAGAATTCTTTCTTCTTCCTTCTTCCTTCTTCATTCCTTGAGTTTTGTGTTTGGAACATTGTTACCAATCAAGACACTAATTCGTCTCAGTAATGGTATGTTCAATATAATATGTTTGCTTTCTGTATAAAAATGTTTATTTAAGACTGAGAGTAAAAGCATAACTTTTTGTTACGTGCTTGAAATGAGCAGCAAATTACTTTATGTATTATTGAAAACATGGAAAATCGTGTTCTTTGCTCTGGAAAGTAGTAGAAATTAAGTTTTAAGATCCTTCAGGTAGAGAATAGTAGTCTGGTCCACTGTAAGATAATATTTTTAACGAGAAGACTCGAACTCCGTTAATACACTTGTCATCCTTGTCTTGTAACCTTTAAGTTGAGAAAGCAAGCTAGCATTGTCTGTTAGTCTAAAGTCTAATGAGGTAGGAACTTGTTCCGTTGTGTCTGTGAGTACAATTGAATATGGACAAAAGCCCATATGACACATCCACCACAACCCGAACCTAAAAAACAGCCCAACCTTCAAGTCAACGACCGCAACAACCATCTGGTTCTGGTTAGCTGATAGCAGAATGTAAAATGGAGGCAGAAAGGGTCAACGTTCCTGATTCTTACCTCTGACTTCTTATTTCTCAAACCAATACTACTGGGTTAGGTGTGTAGTATACATGTCAAGTTCGGAAGGAAATGGTATTGAGTATTGGCTACGTTGGCAAGTGCCGGTTTGCGCTCTAATTTTCTTGGGGCCGGCTCTTTTTGCCTTGTATGCTGTAAAGAATTTGAAAGCGGAGCCAGTGTACTTGAATGACTTGTGGAGACCGCGATGGAGATGCTTAAACCCTCTTTGGCTTCTCCTTTATAGACTTGTCGCTTTTATTTGCATGACGCCTATGCTTTATGAGATCGTGGCCATAGATGGAGCTTTTGCTTTCTATTTCTACACCCAGTAAGATCATGTGTCATATTTCTCTCATCATCATTGACCTTTTACTTCAGAAACTTGGCAACATCGACAATGTTAAGAATTTGACTTGAATTAATTAATTGTACATAAGTAATATCAGTAGGAGATAACTAAAATGTTATGCCTTGCAATATGATTGCTAGTTACTGTCTCCTCTGCCAAAAACTTCATTTCTGATGTGATGTTTAAACTATACTTGAGAATGCTGAGTACTTAGATCTCTCAAATTTGGATATAATGTTGATCTGCAGGTGGACATTTACATTGGTTATGGTGTATTTCGCGGTAAGTTCGAAAGTTATTGTAACCTTTTAATCGGATGCTGGTATATAGATGTGCCCAATATAGTGTTCAATATAGCTTACTTTTTTGGTTCCTGAAGACGTCTAGTGGATATTTGCGCACAGCTGGGCACTATGATATCTACTTACGGATGTTTCCTGTCTACGTCGCAACCTTCTTCTGAAAATGGGGTAACAGAAAGAGATGTGGAAGAGATTGGAATATTGAGTTCCATAACCTACAGAGCAAAGGAAAGTAGGAGTACCGTCAAATTGCAAAGTCACTATGCTGAGGAGGCTGCTCGACAAAGAGCTGGATTTTGGGGGTATCTGATGCAGAGTATATATCAGGTTAACCCAATTCACTACTTCTATGAATGCCTCTGTTCTGATTGCAGCCTGTTACATACCTGAGGGATTTCTGGCTTGATCATCTAATACTGCCCTGTTTCCACAAGGAAATAGGCCACACATGTCAGATTTCCTTGCGTATTTTTGTTATGTTTCCTTTTTTTTTGGTTAAAAATTTCCCTTCCCTTTCTGTAACAGACTAGTGCAGGTGCGGTGATCCTGACGGATCTTGTTTTTTGGTGTATTATAGTCCCGTTTGGATCCAATGAACATCTTCAACTGGATTTGGTGAGAATCAGTATCTCGCACGTTGCCTATAACTTTGCTTCCATGTTGGATTTCATCTCTCAAAGTGCTCTTTTTCTGCGTTCGTAAATTACATTTTATTTCCATGAAATGGCGTGCTGCTTTGTTAGTGATTTATAAACAAATCGACAGTATTATCGCTTAGGCTTGAGTGGTTGATATGTGTTTTGTAGTTGATGGGTAGCATGCACACTCTAAACGCAGTTTTTCTTCTGATAGACACTGCTCTCAACGACCTTGTAAGTGCCACCACTTTCAGCAATTGGGACATATTGAAGCACAGCGTATATATATAAATTAAGTAACCTGATTCCCTCATTTTTGTCTTGTTTTCAGCCATTTCCATGGTTTCGGATTGCGTACTTCGTGCAGTGGAGCTGCTTTTATGTTGTTTTCCAATGGGTGATTCACGCCTATGGTTTAACATGGTAAGCAACCTGATTTTTTATAAACTTTTTAAGAGCTAATAACGCATATTCTGAACCTCTTCCAGGTGGCCATACCCATTTCTCGAGCTAGATATACCGTGGGCTCCTTTGTGGTATGAATCAAATCCCATTGTTGGCAGAATTATCATAAATCAATAACTTTTCTGATGTTTGTGGATACCTTGCAGGTACTTTGTGCTGGCGATCGCTCATATTCCCTGTTATGGATTATATGTCATGATTGTTAATGCAAAGAACTCAATTTTCCCCAAACTATTTACTCATGCTTTTGTCAGGTCTTACTAGTTTTCATGATTACCCAGTCAGTTTTTTATTGTTATGCTTGTTCATACCAAAGAGGAAAATACTCATAATCTAATTCCTCCAGAAACAGTGGTCAACACACTTTCATTGAAGAAAGCTATTCCTTTTTTGTTTAAGCATCATGTACAAGTAAACCTCCTTGAGTTTAATCATTATAAAGAGATGAGATTCGTTATGCACATGTATTACTCGCGTCTTAATTCTGAAATTATATAAACGAGGGAAAGATGGATTTGCAGAAAATGTTGTATCTAAAACAATTGAGCTATTGTAACTATAAATGATTGTCATCAAATGCTAACTACTGTCGAAATTGCAGATTTTTTTTGAAAAATAAAAAAGAATATTATTATAGTTAAAACTAAATCGACGTTACAACGAATTCAAGGTTTTAAGCCTACTATCATATTACAATATGACCTAAGAAAAAAAACTCCCTAAGGGAGATAATATAACTATCTACATAATAGACAACAGCAAGAAACAATATAGGCACTACTGAAGTTTCATCTTCATGGGAAAACTTATTCACCATTTCTGGTATTTAGGATTTTGTTTTCTCTTCCTAGCAGATTTCTTTTTTGTAGATTTGGGTTGTACACAAAAATCGCCAGGGATGTCTGGGACATAGACTACAGCTAGTGAGATATCATAGTCCTCTGTTTGTTCAATATCTCCTGTCTCTTGATTCTCAATTTGCCCAACAGTTGAAGCTGGAGTCAGCATGTTGGCCTACTCAATCCGAAAATGCTCTAAATATTTGAAAGTAAACTCATTCATGCTACTTTCTAGATTCTCCCCATTTTTTGCACTGGAATTGTTCAGAGTTGTCTTTTTCTAGGAAATGTGTGTGACAACTTGTTCAATCCTTACACCAACTATTTGATTACCATTGTCTTCATCACCAGTAACTACATTGCCAGTACCAATATGCACACCCGCGACAACACTAGTAGTTTCATCCTCCGCAAGGAGGCTATTTGTAACAACTTCAAATGTCCCAACATGCAACTGCACACATGATTCTTCACAACCCAGAGAATCATTATATTTGTCAAACACCTCATGGTTCAAAGGTTCCTGCATAACATTACATTTTTCTAATCCAGAACCAGCGGAGGACTTGACAGGGGACATCTCGGAACAATAAACCATCTTAAAATTCCCAACCTCCAATTACACAATTGGATTCTCACAATACATAAAGTTCTTGCCATCAATAGGATTAACTATCCTATCTTTTTGCAATGGGTCCAGCAAATTATTATTAACTATTTGCCCATCCTTGATCAATAGTGAAGAACCAACAATAATCTCCATATGGGCCGACTCCTCTCCTTTGTCAACTATAGCATGCTTTTCCTTAGAATTAATTAGCAGACTACCCTCCTTCTCTGAGAGACCATAATGAGAAACATCAGTGACTCCCACCGACACTTTTTCATATCTAACTTCTTTGTAAGGTCCTCATGTCATCCCGAGTGAAGAACCCTGCCAGTGGGAACCCATTTCCTCATAATGTTGTTAGGGTTTCAGGGATAGCTTATAAGAATCACCATTTTTTCCATCTCCCCATTCTCACCTAGCCTAAGAATCAGGAGGCTATCAAGCAGAACCGCACACTTAGGAATTTCTATACATAACTTCGCATAACCTATCCTTTCCATAAAGGCAGTTTATGAATCCATACAAACCGGCTTACCTAGGGAGCTAGCCACATAACTGAGACCAGCAACTGTCCAGAACTCTATCGAAAGGATGTGGAAATGAACCCAGATAGGGATGACCTCGAATAGGCTTCGGTCCATGTCCATTCCTGGCCTCCACTTCTCTAGAAACAGGGCTGGTCACCGAAGTGTCAAGGACCCTGTTCAACTATCTTCGACAAGTAGCAATCATCAACAAATTTGAACAAAATTGAGCCATCTTCTCTTAATATGGCCTTTTGTAGCCCCTTCTTCCCCAACTTGGCTTGAACGCATGCGTTATCTACCTGGAAGGCTAGTCTTTTGGACCAGAAGAAACTGACCAACGACGACAACCTTGCTCTCACTCCAGCCTTCAGAAGTTCAATCGGAAGAGTTAAGACCCCATCTTTCAAAACATTGTGATAGTGATGTAAAACCCCTTTGTTGTGTTTAGGGTTCAATTTATGCCATGACCTATCCGTCGTATTTTCCCCCACCTTTGTTGGGGACCCGTTAATGTGCCTCTTCGGGGAGCCTCAAAGGGCTTCTCTACTGAGAACTGAGAATTCATCTTTTAAGAGGGAGGCTTCCTCAATCTCCATAGTCGACGGAGGAGGTCCTTCTGTTAAGACAAACACCGTGGAGCTACTATGGAGCTTACATGGGTAGCAGTGAGATGGGTCGCCAGACCTCACGCTCTATTGTTATTAAACAGGGTCATCGAATCTGGGTCACGTTGCAGATCTGGGTCATGTCACCTTTGTCTTGTTTCCCAAACTCTTGCTCCCTGTTGCTCTGTTCTTTCCCAGTTGCCTCTCGCTCCTAGATTCTTGCTCCTTTTAGATCTGGGTCTTAGGTCAGGCCTCGCGTCCTTTGTGAATCTGAGTCACACCATAGGCCTCACGCCTCATGCCTCTCATAGATCTAGGTCCGTCGTACACCGCACGCCTCACACCTCCAAATTCAAACTAAAGTGTATATAGCTTGGTAGTGTATACATGTAGATAAATTATTTTTAAATTATTTTCACGTACTAATCCATTCCTGACCCCTTCTAACTGATCAGGCTTTAGACCGTTAATTATTTTCAAGTCGCGACACAAAACTACCTTACCTACTGCCTATCAAAGTAACATGGCTAGAAATTGCAAAATTGCTACAATGCAAATAGTAAAGCTAGGGCTATATAGCTTTTTTTTAAGAGCAAAATACTCAAATTCTTATTCATGATGATAAATCTCACTCAGAAACTGAGTGGAAACCCAAATTCGTAGATGCGCAAAACGAATAGATGCTCGAGCTAAAGAATAAGCACGTCTATTGGCTTGCCTACGAATCCACCTATAAGAAATATTCGGTAGCGATAATAACAAAGTCTTACAATCAC
>JAOTBA010000004.1:5451494-5465556 GCA_025629845.1 Erythroxylum squamatum | reverse complement strand
CATTTTATTATTATCAAAATATTAAGGAATTTAATTTGTCAACCACCATTGGTCCAACAATCCTCACCGTTTTGAGCGCGGCCTACTGCATGCACCGACCCACTCGCACCGGTTCCAACCTTACGAAATGAAGACATCCCTCCTGCCTCGAGCCTACTCTCGTCCCTCAAGGCTACGCCTAAGAAGCCTCTAAAAACCTAGTCCAAATAGTACAACAACTCTAAACTATAATTAGAGAAAATAAAACTAATAATATTAATAATAACAATAATAATAATACCAGTAAAAATAACAAAACCCACCAAGTAGTAACTACTGTTCCACCCGTAGGGGTCTACTACAACCGCGATCTCGTGACAGTGGAAACACTCGAAATGGAAAAAAGAAAGAAGAAAAGAAAAGAAAGAAAAAAGAAGAAGTGGAAAGACGTTGTAAATCGCACCTCCAAAAATAAAAGCACTAAAAAGATATACTAATAAAAATACCCAAAACTCAAGATATAGCGAAAAATGCAAATAAGACTAATAATACTAATCACAAATAATAATAATAATAATAATAATAAGAAAAAGAAGAAGAAGAAGAAGAAATATAAATAATACAATACTAATAAAATAATAATACTGCAAAGTTAAAGCTAGTAAGAGACACAATAAAAGGATAACAATAGTAAAATAATAACAATAATAAACTCAATAAAAGGCTAATAATAATATGAATATTAATGAAATAATATTATAAAAATAAAAATAAAAATAAAACTCCCATCGATCTTGACAAACCACCCTGACAACCAACGTGAAAACCACGCACAATACAAAATGTCGAGTCACTGCTGAGTCACACCCATTTGAAGAAACTTTCCAACAACGAATTCTTTGCCCACCTATCTCCCTCACACACCCCACCAAGCTTTATTCATTTATGCAATAGTTTCAGTAGTTCTTTTACCTCCTCTATCCTGTGTTAATAGAGGAAGACACCACTGATCATATTGACCCAAAACTATAAGGAAAGACTAAAAAGGTTTAAACTTTCCAGTCCTTATCAAAGCCTCCTTAAAGAGTTAAAAATTGAACACGACCTAGCTGTTGACACAATATCAAAACAGAAGAAGTTGCTTAGACTCATTTCTTCGTCGGCACAGTTGTTTCAATGATGTACGATGAGCGCCAATGGTAACCATAATGCACCTCGCTGGCCAGCTGCCATGAGTTACCAGGGAAATGGGATACTGGAGCAAACTTAAATATTGGAGCTAGAAGCAAATGGGTTCTGGGGAATATAAATTACTCTTGTCTGTGAATCAGTCAGCGATTGCATACCCAGGTGCTCCATCCCAGCTTTGGCTTTAACTGTTGAAATCACAATGTAATTGGTAAGATTGCATTGGTTAATCAACATGAGTAAGGCGTGCGATGAAGTTGGGTGGAAGGGGGGAGTTACGTGGGTGAAAAGTCTGTTGTTGAAAAAAAATTCTTAGGGAAGAAGTGATTAAGAATTTTGATATTTTTTATTTTAAATTATCAAATTTTACACGTGGCAATTAATAATACACATATCATTAACATTACAAAAAAATATATGACATGACTAGCCACGTTAACATGAGTTGTCCAACGTAGAACTATTTTGTGAAAAATTAAAAATTTAAATATTTTAGTGTCATTTTTTAAAGTTTGGGATAATATTGTAAATTTAAGTAATTGTTATGATTTTTTTATAATTAACCCTTTTGTTTATATTTCTTTCTTAAAAACTAACTTTGGAAGGTAGTAATCAACATTTACATTTATAGTTTTATTCGTAAAATTATAATTCTTCTTATAACATTTACATTTGGATCGTGACTGACGTTGAGGAATAATAACCTTAAGGTTTACAATGTCGTTAAATCCTTATATCTATAACAAAGATGAGATTTTAAAATGATCAAACTCATGCTAATAATAACCAAAGAGCTCTAACAATATGCAATACTCAATGTGCTACAATGTTAAGATAGTTAATAAAGGGAAATATGATATATACAAGACTACTGCGGCTATAAAGTCAAAGGTCACCAACAAAAATACATTAAATCGCCAAAGAGGAAGAAGACCGATGAAGTACCTTGTTAAAAGAGATCTGAAAATAAGGTCCTGAAAAATATTTGAGGGGAGTCAGACTTAGCTGAGTGAATTAATACTATGGTTATGTTGTGCAGTCCTAAGGATTTCAAATGATACATATATATATTTATATATTTATAAGGTATTACATCCATAAATGCAATTTCATAACATAATGATTTTTTTCATAAGCATGCATGCATTTCCCATATTAATATCATGTCATATAATCATCACAATCACAAATAACAATTAATAATGGAGGATTGAAGAATGATATAACATTCCCCTTACCCATAAACTATGGGCTCTCTTGTTCCACACGGGTCACTTGGTTTAATGTAATGGACTGTCGTTCGAGAGCCACACTCAACCGAATCGCCACAATCTCACTACGACATGATTGTCTTCCAAGAGCAAGCTCGACCGAACCGCCCCAACCGCGTTATATCTCAATCAATAGATTCAATACTAACCCAAATCTATATCTGACCAATTGACTCACTGTGCATATAGCCTAGTGACACCCACTAGATAACTCATACCATAATAATCCTCCACATCATCACATATCAAGACAAGCACAACATTGCGTAACAAAAATATGTATACATGTGTCAATCCATATGTATGAATGTCATGCATGCATATGATAATGATGACGATTTCCATGATGAATATGAAATTCTAATGCATGTTTATAACTATGAATATTAACTCAATAATAGAATGCACTCCTTCGCGCTGAACCTAATGTCTCAAAGTAAAGGATTCTGCTCCTGATTAATCTATAGAAAGAAAAGTATGAATAGCCATTAGGATTTAAAACCCAAACCAATTTTAGATACTTCGAGAATATGACCATGACTCATTATTAAGAAGCTTTATTTTCTATTTAAAAATGATAATATCACATTTTACGAGGATCTTACTGAAAATTCAACAAAGTTTCTCTTGTAAAACGGACATCCCTCTTTTCGAAAGAAGGGTCATTCCTACAATGAAAAGATACTTTTATAACCACAGCTCAATTTGGGCCTCCAAACTACAAGTCCATTCCTAATTGAATCCATATTTATATCGTAAAAATTTATAATAAATCCAATCATAGTTTAAGTATATCAATTTCTATCTTATATACCCTCATTTATACTTAGTACATCCATATAATGTCAATTATAATCCATAACGACTCAATTTAATCAAATTCATGCATTTCTATATAAAAAAATAACCCTTTCTAAATTTTTATCTCACAGAATATGAAGAATTTCAACACATTTCTTTTATAAAAATTGATCGAAATAATATTTTAGAATTTTTAAAATTATTTTCATCCATTCTGGAATGGTCAAAAAATTGGCACGGTCAATGGAATGTGGGTACATGCGCGAGAGCAGGAGAGGTAGTGACCTTCACTACCCACCCAGAAATGACAAGCTCACCTCCAGGAATCCAATGACACTGGTCTTGTGCCGAAACTCCTCCCGGTTTGCAAGAATCGAATGATTAAAGCCCAAAGGTGACCCATTTCTGTTCACATGTGAAATAAGGTCGAATGGTGTCGGTTTCCTTCCTTTCCTATATTTTTAGGATTGTTAGACACAATGGTGGTGTTAATTTTGCCTAGAAAGTACTAGAAGTAAGAGATCGGTAACTTACCTAAACAAACCAAAATTTCTAGTTGTGATTCCTCCAAATTTGGGTCATTTTTAATTAAATAAGTTTAGGGGTTTAATAGAGCGTTACGAGAGCTTTCCGTAAAGTCCTAAGTTGTCGGAAGTGGTTATCGGACGATGAAGGTGTGAGTGTCAAAAGTTGAGAGTGAATAGTAACCTATAGACAAGATGGTGGTGTTAGTTTTGCCCAAAAATGACTAGAAATAAGAGATCGGTGACTTACTTAAATGAACATAACTTTTCAATTGTAATTCCTCCGAATCCAGGTCATTTTTTATGAAATAAGTTTAGGAGTTTGGTAGAACGTCTCAAAAGCTTTCCGTAAAGTCCTAGGTCTCCGGAAATGGTTATCAGAAGGTGAAGGTGTGGGTGTCAGAAGTTGATAGTGAATAGTAACCTATAAGGAAAAGGGTTTAAGAAAGAAATGAACTTTAAGTTTTCTTAAGCTCAACTTATACTTTTATAGGCTTTTCTCTTTATTGGTCCATTATGTGTACTTTAACAAAAATTTGGATCATTACATTAATTCAATTACTTTAGATTGTTACAAATAATTTTTTAATTACTAGATAAGGAACTAAATTATAATTTTTTTTAAAAATAAACCTTATTTATCAAATTTTAAAATGGTCTTAATATTATTAATAATTTGATTAATTGTTTATATGACAATATACAACAACAACACCCAGTAGGAATCCCGCTGAGGCGCAGGATTTGAGGAAGTTTAGTAGTACGCAATCTTACTCATAACTAGTAAAGAGATATTCTTAAATGACCCAAATGAAGAAAAAAATTAAAAATTAAAAATTAAACAATAAAATAAAATATATTAAATAGTAAATAATAAATAAATAATAGTAATGAAAAATACTAATTAAAATGATAAAAATATATAATAAAATGGTTAAAATAATAAAAATAATAATAAATAAAATATATAATAATATATAATAAATAAATAAATAAATAATAATAATAACCAAAAAATATATATTTACTAATAATAATAATCATAATAATACTACTAATAATAATAATAATAACAACAACGCTAACAAATAATTACTTCTAACTCTAACTACAAGAGGTGAAAGTTATAAGATTAAACAAGACTATCCGGATCTCTTTAAGAGAAATCCTTTACTTAAATCCTAATACGTCAAAAATTTTTATTGTGGGTCATGTTTATTATTTTAAGGTAAATAATAGCACTTATGCTATTATATTAATAAAAAATATTTTTAGATTTAATAGCAAGACTATTATTAATTAGATTTTAATATTTCAAGGTATTTAAAAAACTTTATCATTTCAAAATTATTTAATTTAATTTTTAAACAAATCGAAATCTTAATAAGATTAAATTTTGATCACGTTAATGTTAATTTGATATTTTTATTTCCATTATTTATATGAGACCTATAATATTACATGGTTATTTAATTGATAAATTTTAATTTTGTTAATATTTTTATTAATTTAAAATTAAAATTGAATAAATATGAAATTGTTTGATTTTTTAAAGGTTTTTATTTATAGTCGTCCAGATTTGACCAGTTCTTATTAAAATTACAGCATTACCCCGTTATGCCACAGCCATTCGGATTCGGATACAGATATAGATGTTCCGGGATATACAATAAAGTCCCGAAATGACAGCTCTGTAAAGTTGTGCATAGCAGAGACTCGAAGCTCCGAAGGGTTGGGTTTTTCTAATTTTGTTTCCACTCGCGAACCCTTGAAAGTTCCTAATTTCATAAGCCCTGTAAACCCTAGATCGTCGGATTTTACCTACGAAAATCTCTTTTTCCCCGATCAGGCAATTTTCTGTTATTTCTAGAGAGAGATGGACGACAATTGTGCAGTGTGCGCTGATGCCCTTGAGTGGGTGGCCTACGGTGCCTGCGGCCACCGGGAGGTTTGCTCCACGTGCGTCGCTCGCCTCCGCTTCATCTGTGATGATCGCCGCTGCTGCATCTGCAAGACCACAAACGCGGTTGTTTTTGTCACCAAGGTTAGGAATTTTCTGTTTCTTTTAATACTAATACACTTCCTCTATGCAATTGGTGCTTGTGTTATGCAATCTTAAACCTTAATGAATGAAGCTGAAAAGGAAGTTTCATTTTGCTAGAAAATTGTGCCAAAAGATGCATTAGATGAATGGTGATGTTAATCTGGTTGTACTCTGTTTATACTGGTTTTTCCTATTTGCAGGCTTTAGGAGATTATACTAGGATGATCAGTGACTTCACGGTGTTGCCATCTGAACCAAGGGAGGGGCGAGTTGGACCATATTGGTACCATGAGGACACACAAGCCTTTTTTGATGACGTGGACCATTACAGGATGATTAAAGCTATGTGCAGACTTTCATGTAGTGTATGTGACAAAATGGAGGAGGAAAATGAGGGCTCAAAGCGTAGGACAAGATTCAGGAGCATTGAGCAGTTAAAGGGCCATTTGTTTCATCGTCATAAGCGGCATATGTGCAGTTTATGTTTGGAAGGCCGGAAGGTACAGTATATATGTTTAACAAACAGCACGAGTGCTATTATTTATCTTGTTTCTTTATGTCATCTGTGGTGAGAGCGTATACATGAGGTTCACTTTGATAAAGCTAGTTGGATTTTCTTCCTCTTTTTCTTTGTATTTGGAGAGCTAGTTTTAGAGAATCTTAAATTAATGAAATCTGCGTAATCTATTACCTTCTTTTATACTGGAAGACAATTATTTGCTTGATCTATCTGGCTTTTCTGATGAAACTCAGTTATCTACTGGGATTATGAGTTTCATCTTTTTTCTACAATTTACTGGTTACACAACTAAATTTGTCAGATTCAAATGCCATAGGTATTTATTTGTGAACAAAAGCTATACAGTAGATCACAATTGAATCAGCATATAAGCACTGGTGATTCAGAAGTTGATGGGGATGAGAGTGAAAGAGGTGGCTTCATGGGGCACCCCATGTGTGAGTTCTGCAAAACACCTTTCTATGGGGATAATGAGCTGTATTCACACATGTCTACAGAACACTATACCTGCCATATATGTCAAAGGTGATGTATGGCCATAGTTTATAATAATGCTAGTACTTGTGAGATGCATTTAATTTGTAAGCTAAAATTTTCTCATCTATATGAAGATTTGGGGAATGTAGACTGCTTCCTATCTACGTAATCAACACAATAGAAGCTTTTTCCACTCTTTTATTAACAGATTTATGTATAAGATTCTGTTCACCTAATGATTGGAAACTAAAAATTGGCTTTGTCTGCAAAAACTATGATTTTCTCATAATGATCAAATTACATCTCGGGTGACTATAGTTGATTTATTTCAGGCAGCATCCTGGACAATATGAATATTACAAGAATTATGACGACCTAGAGGCAAGACCTAACTTACTTGTGATTTCATTTTCTTCATTTGTTTTACGTTATGATAATAAATACTTCTTCATGGGTGTTGTTGACCCGACCTATTTTCAAATGAATGCAATTGTCTGTCACAGATGCACTTCCGCCGAGATCATTTCTTATGTGAAGATGAGGCCTGTCTTGCGAAGAAGTTTATAGTATTCCAAACTGAAGCAGAAATGAAGGTATTTTCCCCTTTTAAATCTGTTATATATATATATTACTGACTGATGGTGGTCTTGAAAATTAACTTGTTTGTTTCTGTAGTTGGTTTATCTTTGTTTCTGTATAGCTTCCAGAAGTTCCTTGATTGATTCTAGTTTTTGATTTTTTCCCCCTATTTTGTTCTTTACCTTTCAGCGACACAATACGGTTGAACATGGTGGTCGTATGTCTCGTTCTAAGCGTAATGCTGCTCTCCAGGCATGTGTAATCTCTCTAATTTGTATTATCATCTGGTTTTCTTTTAAATTAAATGTTGCTCATTTTGGCTTATTGCAAGATACCTTTTCTAGCTCGGTCCCATCTTTCCTTGCACTTTTTTTTTCTGCATTTGTTCAATGCCAGATATTTTGTTGATTTCCACTTCAGATACCAACTAGTTTTCAATATCGACGGAGTAGTGAACAAGATCGGCGTGGAAGGAGAAGAACATTCCTTCGAGACCAACCTGACACTCAACTCTCTTTAGCCATTCAAGCCAGTCTTGAAACAGCTGAGTCAGAGGGCACATTTTGCGATCCATCATCATCATCCACCACACAAGCAGTTACTGACCATGGAGACATAAATGATGTTGATTCAATTATCCAACCTTTTGAATCATTAAGTGCAACAGATTCTGAAACTTCTTCAAGATATCTTCATGCCCTCGGACAAAGTTCCTGGGGCAAACCTTTGGAAGGATCTTCATTTCCTCCTCTCCCCATTGCTTCAAGCAACAGTCAGCAAAAAGACAAGCATGAATCTGAATCTTTACCTAATAATACAATGGCAGCACATCTCCGACGGCGAAATAACGTAATAATTGTCAATTCAGGTCAAACATGGCCATCAGCAGAAGCCCGTGTGCATGCATCTAGCTCTTCAATACCCCAAAGACCATTGCCAAATGCTGCACCTTTATCGTCACGAACTTCTTCAAGTTTACCAGTCTTGTCTAATGCAAATTCTGTTCAGGTTCAAGCTGCCCCGTCTCTTGTTCATGGACCGGCCTCAGCTGGTTCTCTGGGTAGCTGGGTTAATACGAGTCGGATCAGCAACTCTGCATCAGCTCCAAATCTTTCTGGGAGTGGAACTTTGCAACCATTGATATCAAAAACTGGAGGTTCATTGAAACCATCAATAACAGATTTTCCTCCTGTTTCTGCGGCAAATATATCCAAGAATTCCCCTAGCATTCAGGGTTCACTCCAGGCGGTAGATGTTCAAGCTGCAAACAAATCATTGGTGGAGAAGATACGCACTGCACTTAAGGATGATGAGGAAAAATATTCTTCTTTTAAGGAGATATCAGGATTATATCGTCAAGGTTTAATTGATACAAGAGAGTATCTTGATTATGTGCACCAATATGGCTTAACCCACCTTATTCTTGATTTGGCTCGACTTTGCCCTGATGCCCACAAGCAGAAGGAGCTAGTTGACACTTACAATGCTAGTTTGAGAAGAGATTCTTCACAAGAGAATGATTGGGTTGGTAGTGGCAATTGTGCAAAAGGCAGTAGTAGCTCTAAGAAGGGAAAGGGGTTAGCTTCTGATGATAGTGGTTCAAAGGACAGATTGGCAGATAGCATTCTAAGCACAGTTCGGACGCTGCAAATACATCACAAGCCTCAGGAAGTTGAGGTGGAGGTACTATCTAAAGATGGATATCGAGGCACTAAGGGCAAGTCAAGTGCCATGGTTGATGAACAGCCAGTTGAATTGAGAGGGCAAAGTAATTCTTCATACGCTGGGGATGGATCTAGTCAGAAAACTAGGGATGGGGGCGGTGGTAGTAAGCAAAAGAAGAAGACTTCAAAGTTTCATAAGGTGAGGCTAGGTGATGGCTCTGTGGAAGCCTTCTTTAATAATACTGATCCCGATCCAAGTCCAGGTCCTTCAGACAATGGATTAGATAATAATAACAATAATAATAATGGAAACGGAGGATTACCTGTACGAGGTGTTTGGAGAAAAGGAGGAGGCAATAAACTCTTTTCATGAGTATGTTTATTTAAATGCTTCACGGAATGGGAGAACAGCTATCTTGAAATTGGGTAGTTGGAAGAAGTTTTTAATAGTTGGTTTGTCTGCCAAGATTTTGCTGCAGGATTTAATTTTCAATGTCCTAGCGAATTTTGCAGGTGAAGAAATTTATCCATGTTCAAAATATTGTGTTAATTGTAACCACATGAAATATCGATGTGATTGTATTGGGTGATGCTATTTTTGGACACTACTTAAACGTGAGAAAGATACATGGAATGGGTCCCAAGTTTGCACTCTCTTACACACTCGGAAATTTGAATCAGGCATGCCGATATGATTGTTTTGGCCGATTCCCAATTTAGTTGATGCACTGGATGTAGGCATGAAATTTGAATCAAGCATGTTTGATTTATGGAAAGTTGTAAAACTTGTGTTTTATGTTCGACTGATAGAAAAATGTGCTCATCTTCAATAGAACATAACGAATCAGAGTGGCAGGATATATATAAACCACTTGTCACATGCAAGAACAATTAAACACTCAAGTTGTTGGCTTAATACTAAAGTTCTCCTATGCTAATCACCTGACCATTTTGGCATTTTTGAATTATGGATCTCGTTAAAAAGACTTGAGTGCCTTGCCGTTTATAACAGGTTTACTGTTACCACACAGTTATAATTACAATGGACGAGATCCTCTGTTATTATATCTCCTCTTTCTACTTTGTGCCATATAGAGAATAGAGGATCTCATCCCTAATTCCAAGAGACAAAGAATGCTGTTTGAAGAGAGAAACGCCATATCCATCTACACAACACACTCTGGAAACAATCAAGTGATGCGCGGGAATGGGTTCAGACGAAAGATGAATTTCATTGGTGCATACTGCATAAGAGCATATGTCCAGAGGCATGTACTTACAGAATGAATGACGATATATAAAAATAAATATATATACTAGAATTAAATACATAATACGTAGATGATAGTGCACCCGTACAAACTGGTTTTAGTTTTCACAACTCCAAATACCAGTAGAACCAAATGTCTTCTCACTGCTGTAACACATGTACAAAAATCCATCGTCGTCCTTATAGGATTCATAGACAGATTCCACCAAGCTAGCTGCAGATAAACAGTCAATGTACCTTCAGCAGATTGCGATAGAAAGTTGTAGTGTCCAAATAGCAGAGCAAAGAGAAGGGTCTACAAACAAGTTACCTGTTTGAGGTAAGGTATTCTTGACAAAAACAAATAAAGCTTTTCCGCGTGGCAAATGAAGCCTGCTGCTCAACACGTGAATGAATTGACCAATGGACATATCTCGAGGAATCAGATATCTAAAACGAAAAATAGGATCAGCTAATGGACATCTCTAATCTTTTTTTGCCTAGAAGAGTAGGATTCTTCAAGAAACTTGATCGTAATATTCACCACAAATTCATACTTTGAAAGGGAATCTTATTTTCATATCGAGACACCCTTCTGTTAAATGGTACTAGACTTGCAAAACGTGACTAAACTCAAGAAAACATGGGAAAGAGTAAAACAAAATAAACAGAACTCACTTTTTCTTTTCCATCTCGGGAAGGTCAGTTCTCCAATACCTTTCAACGATTACCTGCACGTAAATAACAACCATGGATAATGGGGAAGTTTGAAACTTTTACCCGAAATTCAACTAACCCTTTTCACCAAAAAGAAATTTAGACTCAAAAGGGAAAGAGAAAACCTCGATCAAGGGGTGAAATAATACAACTTGAAGCTCGAATTGCAATGAAAAGGGAAGAAAAAGAGTGGACAAGGAAAAAGAAAAATAAAGAAAGAAGCGACAAACTTACAGGGACACGATCGGGATATTTGGCAAGGATATCGCGAGACTCTTCCAATCTTTGCTCTGCAAAAGAGGATGATGAATGTTTGTATATTAGGAGAAAATCGTCAGAAACAGAAGGCGAAAAGAAAAGGGGTCTCAGGAAGTGGCAAACCGAAAGTAAATTCCTTCTTGAACGGTACTGATTTGCCCATCTTTTTCGCCTCCCCTCTGCTTCAAAGTTTCAGTCCAGATACCTCAATCTCAGAAATTATTTGGGGATTAAGAAGAAGAAGAAAAATGAGTGATACTCCCCAAAACGGATAAACCAAGGAAAGTTGGATTTGCAGTGAAAGAAAAGAATTAGTCGATAACGTAATTTATAATTCAAAAACTATAAGATATTTTTATTAATGGACATAACATCAAGACGCGGGGATAGCTCAGTTGGGAGAGCGTCAGACTGAAGATCTGAAGGTCGCGTGTTCGATCCACGCTCACCGCATACTCTTTTTTAGTTCCGGATTCAACATTCTTTTGGGCAAATTTGTCTTTTCGTAAATCTTTTTCTTTAGAGTTGGTGCTTTAAATTACTAAATTAGGCCTAATTCATTAGTCTTAGACAGCCTGAAGAATCAAGTCCTCCCCTCCGGGAGGAGCGTCGTCTGAATTCAAATCCTCCCAAAGTCTGCACTCTCACTGCAAAGCGGCGGCTGTAGTGTAGCTGGTAACCATGACACGTCGGCAAGAGAGCAACTGCCGACTAGTCGGTGGGCAATACCTCGGCGAAGTCTCAGCTCTCTATTTCCTTCACCTTCCCTCTGCCTTCTCTTCATTTCCTCTTCTTCTCGCCGGTACCAAATTCTTTACACTTAATTTTTAAAGAAAATAAAGAACTAATTTGCTAGCGAATCAATCAGCATACTTTAGGTTTAGAGTTTCTTAGATTGAAAAACGTTATGTGTAATCACGCGGCTTGTGGTTCGAACAGGTACGGGTTCTCAACTTCTGCTTTATAATGTAGAAGAAGAGAGGATAGTAGAGTCGTTTCAAGTGTTTGATGGAATTCGGGTGCATGGCATTGTCACTGATTGCATGAGAGAATCTTCTCGTACTAGTTTTACCTTTGACGTCGCTGTTTTTGGGGAAAAGAGAGTGAAGCTCTTTAACTTGACTTTAGAAGCTGCGTCCGTATCCCATAACGATTTGCAATTGTTGGTTGGTTTGCGTTTGGCTAATTCGTTGCCGAGATTTTGTAGTTGGGTTTTGGATGTTTCGTTCTTGAAGGTAAAAATTGGGCTTAGTGGTTTTGTTTTATCTACAGGTACACATTTTTTTATTTAACCAGTTTGATTTCCCTGTTTGTAGTGCGACAATTTATCAAGCCGGTTTCTTGCAATTGGGTTCAGCGATAACTCTGTCCGCATCTGGGATACATCGCAGTCTTGCGTTATATTTGAAGTTCAATCTCCAGGTTATTGGGTGTCTTTGTGCTCTGGTCACTGTCTTTTCTCATGTTATTTATGCGTTTCTTTAATTTTGGAATGTAGACAGGTGTCTTTTGTATTCTATGCGGTTGTCGGGTGACACTCTGGATACTCTACGGATTGCTTCTGGTACCATATACAATGAGGTGGTTGATTCTCTGGAAATTCCATATGCTTTGACATTGCAATTGTTGCATCCAATGGACTCAGTTTTCATCTTTAATTGGTTTAGAACAGATCATAGTTTGGAGATTGGTTTCTCAACATTGTGCTGAACCTTTGACAAGCCCCTTGGACAATGGCATGTGCTTGAGCGGCTCATTTTCCAACTCTTACAATTACTTTCAAGTGTCACATATTAGCAGACTTATAGGTCATGAAGGTTCAATATTTAGGATAACATGGTCCTCTGATGCTTCCAAACTGATTTCGGTCTCTGATGATCGCAGGTGAAGGTGCTGTTAAGTTCCTATATTTATTATCATGCATATGTATAGATGTTTATTGAGACTATCCTGTTGACATTGGTACAGTGCTCGTATCTGGTCAATCAATACAAAACATGAAGATTTAGGTGAGCATGAGCAGGCTGCTGACCATGTTTTATATGGTCATAATGCTAGAGTTTGGGACTGCTGTATCTCAAATTCTGTAAGTTCCGAGTTGTAGGAACAGTTGCTTGCATGACAATATTCGTTTAGGGTTATCTAATGCTGTCGTAGTTTATTCAGCTTTGAGTTGTGGGAGTGCAAGCATAATAAAATACTTCTAGCTGGTTTCAATATTCATGTCACGTAACTGCTCAAAATGGATAATACTGATCAAATGTTGCTATGGATGAAACCACTCTAGAATTTTGACAAATAACAAAGTTTTGATCTGACCCTTTTTTCATCATATCTATAGTTAATTCTCACTGCTAGTGAGGACTGTACTTGCCGAGTATGGGGATTGGACGGCAAGCAGCTTAAGGTGATCAAAGAGCACATGTAAGTTGCTTGTTGGGTTCCCTTTTCTGAAATTCCTGACTATTATCTTGAGTACTTGTGTAACTTCATACATTTTGCATTGCAAACACTTTTACTTAGAATATGGATAACTTTGAACCATTGTTCATACGTGAACGTAACAATATCTGATAACATTTTGTTCATTTCAAGTGTGTTGGTAACAAAGTCACACAGGTGCTTACAGATATCTTATTTATTGATTTGAGTTGAATGATGGAAAGAAAAATGTGATCTTTAGCGATGGATGTCCGAAATTTGGAAATTGGAATCTGTTGAGACCCGATATAATCAAGGGTGGGCAGATCAGTAATTTGGAGAGTGTGTAGGGGTGTGAGGAGAGATTTGT
>JAOTBA010000004.1:5410216-5429460 GCA_025629845.1 Erythroxylum squamatum | reverse complement strand
CCAAATTTTCACACTTTGTTTTCTTTATTTAAACATCTATAATACAATTTCATATACAAAAATTCTCATTTAAAATTTATTTTCATATTTCTAATTTCCACTAAAGGTTCGGGGTCCAACAGTTAAAGTCACAACCTTGACTTAATCATAACCATGACTTAACTTGCATCTACACAACCGTGCAAGTTAAGTCACAATTGTGACTTAACTTGGATCTGCACAACCGTGCAAGTTAAGTCATAATCGTGACTTAACTTGCACTTGCACATTTATGCAAGTTAAGTCACAACTGTGATTAACATGGTAAGTCACGGTTGTGATACAATCGTGATTTAACTTACACTTGCACAGTTGTGCAAGTTAAGTCACAACTGTGACTTAACATGGTAAGTCACAGTTGTGACAAGTCACAATCGTAACTTCCCATATGCAGACACACCAATAACGTTTTGTTTAATCTGTCATTTTATTACGTGGCATAAGTAGGTAAAAGGCACGAACTATACCTAGGATCATACTACAAATAAAAGGAGAGGGTGGTGACGTAGAGGGGAAGATTGATTCCATTCACTACATTCGGAAGAGAGTAAATAAAGAGAAAGAAGGAAGAAAAGAAGAGAATAGAGAGAGTCGGTGAAGAAGAGAGAAACATGGCAGAGAGCTGGAAGTAGAAACAAGCCTTCGACCGTTTGGTGAAAACAAGCTAAAGCAGAAGGTGGAGCTAATGAGGGAAGCTTGTGAGAGGCAGGAGAACACTGCACCTCATCACCTAATCCCTATTTGATTACTCTGTTATTCATTTGTTGTAGTGGTTCATGTTGATTACTAAACTTAGTACGTTTATAGCTTAGCCGATTGTTACTTGTTCTCTTTTCATAGTTCATCTGGTTATTTACTTGGTTGTTGCTTGAATACTTTTCTTAGACTAATAAGATGGGATCTAAGTATTTGAGAATGATGAACTGTATTTGTGTTATAATGGGCTTAATCTTTTTCTTGAGCATTAATGTAGTTATTTTAATTAACTATGCATGAATGAGTTACGATTTTGTTGTCTTATTAATTGTTGTGATTTCTAAGCTAAATTGATGTAATGTCATGACCAAACCTTGCATCATTTTAGTAATAAACAAAGGATTGAGAGAAGAAATTTAATATGGAATGAGAAACTATTGACGCTTAAGTTAAGAACTAGAAATATATTAACCTGAGTGGTAATCAGTAGTCGGGTTTCCATAGTTAATTCAGATCATAACTTGTTGAATAAGAAAGTTAGGTTATTTCATTCTTTGAGTTGATTTAGAACCCACCCTGTTAATTTTAGTAAGACAACTTTCCAATCAATTTCTCGTAATCATGCATAGGAGATTAAATTAGCAAAATTGTTTCTCAAGAGTCTTCCATTTCGATTAATATATTCATCTTTGCTTCCAGTTGATTTCGTTTATTTTTCATTCTATTTTGTGATTTTCTTTAAAGTCTTAACTCAACAAATTGAGATAGAGTTTTTAGGATTACATCTGTTTTTATTTTGGTTCAAGGTTAATTTAATTGAACCAATTTCACCTCCGTGGGAGACGTCCCTGGGTAATCAACTACAAGTACCTCGTATACTTGCAAGTAGGATAACCTACGTCTTTTTAGAACTTTTGGGCACTGCAGGTATCGAAAGGTCAAATTTTTTTACTCCTAACTTAATGAGAGGGAAGAATGAAGTGACTGCCACAAGTTGTAAAAACAACAAATCAAATTTTTTTATAGCTAAAATAATCATTAGTGGTCAGCAACCACTCTCTTTTGTTGGTTAAAATATTCAAGATGGTGCTTACCTCACTCCAATTGAAATTGACGATCCCAAATCAAAATTCTAATGAAGAAAGACATTTTCAAGATTTAAGATGATCAAACATTAGATATGTGGATGGCTAATAACCAATAGAAGACTTATATTATATTGCTAGTACACTATATTGACAATAACTAGATTCTATGTAGTTGACTACTAAGGTAAATTATATGTTTTAAAATTTTTAGCATCTATTTATTGATTTTGTTATTATTGATATTTATTTATAATTTTAAATAGTAGGTTTATTTATATGTTGGCGCCACATATAAGTGAAATGTTGATGATTTTGTTAGTGTTGCTTAATGGATTAAAACATCGACATCAAGTATTTAACCATAACTCTTGATAATTATAGCAAAATGATGAAATTATAGAAATATTAACGAACAAGTTATATTTATGGAGCTTGTTGTGTAAGGCCCCAAAATATACCCTAGTTGAAATGATACATGTTCATGAAAGTACATGTGAGATAGGAGTTAAAATTTGTGCTATGATTTGAATGTGAAAGAAATATGACTTGAATTTTGTTATTGATGGACTATAGTTAGTAGATTGAATTTAAATGTATATTTGGACTAGGAAAATTATCAATGACAGGTTAAGTTGGTACATAAAAATTAGTATGATTAAGCCTACGAATTTTTGACATTTGGTACCATTCAATGTGAGACATTTAGCAGCATAAGAGGAGGACAAGTAGCATCATTCAATATGTGACTAATGGCATAACATGTTGGAGACATGTGGCAGCATAAATGGTGGGCAAATGGGCTTCATGCCTTGGTGTTACATGGCATGTTAAGCTAGTGACACCTAGCTGGTGAGAAAGCAAGGTACGGTGGAAAGGTTCATTCTTCATCTTCTTTACTTCTCTCCACCGAAACTTGCTTAGTCTCTCTAACTTCTGTAATTTCTACTGGACCTTGGGTTGTCATCACTTGAATGTTTGGTAAGCTACTGAATTTAGAAAATTTTTCTATTAATTTTTTTTACTATTGTTATGCTAAGGCTGAAAGTTGCACATTAAACTTAGGTATGTGTTGGATGTTTGGAAGCTTGGATTAGTTGGAATCTTGGAGTTTAATTTAAAGCTTAGTAAGGTAAGGGAATTATAGACTTGGTTTTCTATTATAACATGTATTGTTTGATGTTTGAAATAGAGCAAACATGTACTGAATAAAGAAAGAATTGAGGCTAGGTATGTGATACAAACTGGTTGGAAAGAGTAGATACACTGGACATGTTTCGATATTTTAGCTATATTATGCCCTGTAGGTATCCAAATTAGATGAATTTTTATTCAGATTAAATTTGAGACATATTTCTACAACTTTTTTTGAAGAAGTCGATTTTAATTATGTCTCTAAAACTTTCAAAATTGGCACGAAATTGAGTCTTGGCTTAGGCTGTAGCACTACCAGGGACAGAAACCATGTCCTATTGTTATTGAATAAACTGTATTGATTTAGGCCGAATTAGACTAAGGTGTCTTCACCAAAGTTGTAGCTTATTCTCTTAGCTTTAAATTGGTATAAAGTTTGTAATGTTTAAATACTGGAATTGAGAGATATGAGTTGTATAACTTTGAGTACATGATCATTCATTAGCCAAAATTTCAAATGTACTTAGTCTGTAGTATATTGAGTATAACTTCTGGAATAATGAATCAAATTGTATGAACTATAATTCATTAGAAATTTAAGACATAGAGGAACATTTGTTTAGAAGAATACTTTGCTTAGAAGCCTCAGTTTCTATGTCAAAATAGCCGTCCGAATTGATTTGAAAAAGATCGATTGGATGAAAGTGAGGGAGTCTGTTGGAATGTTATGAACTGGAGTATTTTTTTATTGAATATACTTCTGTATTTTGATTATATCTTGAATTGTGGATCTCAAAATGAGTTAGTTCTTGATTCGGAGTAAACTAAAGACATAAGGCCACAACTTTCCTGAAGTGATAAAATTACAATTCTGGTTTTAAGAATTTCAAAATCTAATTTTAAGTTGAGTTAAGAATTCTGTTGTATCTTAAAAACAGTCTGAAATCTTTTGAGTATAACTTTCAGTATACATAACCAAATTGTATTATTTTGGTGTCATTAGAAACCTAAGACAAATATGAACAATTGTCTAGAAGAAAGTATTACTTAAATACTCTATTTTTTTGATCTAAATGATCATCCAAAGTAGACCCGAAGGTCTGATTTGAAAACAAAGCTGGACTATGTCATTGAACAAGCATGTTATATGATACATTCATATTAATGCTGATTCAATTACATGAAAAATATGGTAATATGAACTTATGTTTGGTTGTATATAGAAGGGCAAGGAGAGTGATCATTTCCAGATATTGCCGGAACTTCAAGGCAATAAGCGAAAGGGAGCGATAGTGAGTAATCGTAGACAGTCACACCTTACTTTGTTCTACTTGTTGAATTTGATTTATACTGATTGTGTTCTGAATTCCGAACAATGATTATTCGAGGCATTTGATGCATGTTTATATCATTAGAAGTGCTACTTGTATGTGAATATGATTGACTACTTGCTTTGCACATGAAATGCCTGAAATGATTTTGTTTTGTTTTAAAACTGTTGAGTCCTAGTTGTGGGTAAATAGGCATGCCTATAAGGGTCTGCAGCTGCTCCTGTGACACTTCGGTGTCGAGACTTCGGTCTCTCCTGTATAAGTCCCGTTACCCGCTTCTGTAAATGGATTAGCAATCATCTGATTTTGCATTCTGATATATGTTGATTCTGACATAAACGAAATTGTGTTATGATTTTGAAGGGTTTAAACCCTCTTATGATATTCAGTTCTGTTAATTATAAAATCTGTTCTGAAATGCATTATGTCTGATTTATTGTTAAAGCAATCTTTTAATGCATGTTTATGTTGTTACATGATTCAGTATGAAGAGTTGTCACTTTATGTATAGATTAGTTATTACGCACTAAGCTATATGTTTAGCACGGAGGCTTTGCTCCGTGTAGGTTCTGAGCGAGGATTATAAAGACTGTGACAAGTCAACTGCAATGGCCGAAGGAGATTGAGTTTTGTTTGTCAAAATGTATTTTTGAGTTTATTTTTGGGCTTATATCTGATGTATATGACTTTTGAATTTGACTGAAGGTTTGTAATAACCTTAATTCATATTGGTTTTTGAATTTATGATATGTAATGTATGTTTGTTTAAGATTCTAGAAATGCATGTATGAAATGTTTCGTACGTTTGGTTCTATGTATGTTCTGTGTGTGTGGCACTCGCAATGTCCTCCCAGGGGGTATATGGGGATGTCACATGAAACATGCATAATGATATTTGCAGTCACTTCTTGTTAATGTTAACATATATATGTTGATGTATATATGTAGTTTGACGAAATGACAGGTACAAAAGGAAACAAGCGTAGTCTCAATTGTTGTACTGCATGTATGTTGTTTTAATGGTTATTGTTGTGTTTGAACATCTCTAGGGCCTAATCATATGTAGTAAATATATCCTATCGATATGATATTACATATGATTTATTTGACCGCCCTTGGATGATGGAGATTGGTATGATGGTTTGATTATATTATCCAAGTGGGAGAATCTTACAAGTATATGGACTAATATAATCATAACATTAATTTCATATTCACAACCATTAATTGAATTGCCCAATGTATGTTTAATAACCATAATGGAATGGTCAATAACTTACTAATTGCATTTGAGGCACATGGTAGTACCCTAATAATTATAGGTTGGCCCATTAAACCATAGTTCATCACATCTATGAAATGACAAAATTAGCCTCATTCTACCCATTAGGGTAGAACATGTTATAAATATAACATATGGTGAAAATGTGTGGGGTTTACCGTGGATGTGTGTAGTGAAAATTCAAGAAGGGTCTTCTACCATAAGCTCTCTCTCTTGCACAAGTTTATTGAATATTGATAGGTTGTGGTCTCTTAAATGAAGAAAATGAATCAAGATTCTATGCCCAACATTAGAGGTATGTTCACTTATTATGTAGTTAATGCTCTAAATAGAATGTGGATCTTGGTATTGTGGTTATTGATGACTGCATTTATTTTTTAACCTTGTAAACTTGAAAATCATTAAGATGTTTAAAGGCATGTTAGGTTAGGGGTAAGAGCAAATTATTAGAGTGCTAACTAAAGAATCACTCAACTTGTTTCATATTGCTAAACACCATCAAGATTGTTTAGAGGTGGGCGATAAACATAATAAATTTTCAGAATTAGGACAAGAAGGTAAATGAGATACTCATTAAACCAATCAACTAAGAGAAATGGTGGTATATTTGTATCTATAATCTATTTTAGGTGGTGCATCAATGATAGCACAAAGTCTTAATAGTGCTAAGACCTTAAGAAAGCAATGAATCCTTCAAAAACTTGAGCAATTGCAAAAAACTATGTTATTGAAAAAAAGATATTTTCTTTTAAGTTTAGGAGATAGGCATCGAGGCTTTTTCCTTAACTACTTTTCATTATAGGATGCTTGAATGTCATCTTTTATTGTTTTGTGGTTTTTAGTATTTTGAAGATAGGTTAAGTTACTAGATTTTTATCTTTTAGGTAAAAGCTTTTATGTTATGAGTAATCTCCCAAGGCTTGAGGATTTCTACAAAGCTTTATAATATTCATTCTGTTTTTTTTTTATGATAGAGGAGCAAGTATAGACATCTATACCTAATACCATTTTTCAATTTGCTCAAACAGTAGAGGTACCTAAGTGCCTTCTTACATTAGTTCTTTCCTTTATTCCAAGAAAACCAATTAGGTGTTTGCAATTTATACATTAAACAACCATAATAAGTTACAAATTGAGATCAAAGTATCCAATTGAAGTTATGATGTATTAAATAGAACCACATACATAGCAGATCATTTTTTAGTTTAATATGCCATTGTTAATCCCATATTGATGCTTTCAATATAATTTGATTTTATTATTTAGGTCTCTCAATTTTTGTTGATTAATATATTCATATGATGATCTGGTAACATAATTAAGAGAAATATGGGTGGAAATAAAGTGTATATAGCTTTTATTGCTTAGTGTACCTGATATATACTTGATATAGGAAGATATTGTTAATAGATTCAACAATGTTGTTTATTGTTGTTTCGATAATTCAGCAAAAACTACAAGAATATATTCTCAATTATGTTGAAGGAAATTATTGTTTAATGGCAAAACAATATTAGCATTTTTTCATTATTGTATGTGGTATATTAATTCTATTTAATTTAAATGTTATCATGATCAATATTTATCTTTCAGAATCCCTATATTGATTGTCCCAATTGTAATGACAAGATAAAATTATGGATATTAAATGCTAACCTAATATTATTTAACTTTTTAGCAATGCATTAATACAAAAGTTAGTATTTTAATTATTTTTTAACAATGACAATTTTATACAATCTTTAATGAGCAGTCAGATTGCAAGTATTTTGTAGATATTTAGTAGTGGTTAACAAGTTGAAGGGTTATTACTATAAAAAAAATTGTGTTAGATATCTTATGTGCATTGGGTTTAGGAGTCTTATCTACAAGATTTATTGTTTACTCACAACAGATAAGTTTGTAAATTAATTCATTTAAATAATATAAATTTGACATAAATGTAATATTTTTATTTTTTGTCTTTATCTTATAGGTCTCATGTAACTACATATCTTGGGTGTTTAATGTACTTGGCTCCAATATTGACATGTTTTCATATGTTCAATAGATTTTTGGAGTTGTGATAGCTAAGTTTGTATTTAGATTATTAAAAACTAAGGAAGATCATTGTACTATATGCAATGCATTAAATTTTTATGAAGAAGAAGGTTCTACTTCATATGTCCAAAGATATAGTTAAGAAAGAATGGCATATTCTTCAATATTTGAATATTATTTCCTAATCATTTACTTGTGATTATAATATTTATACAAGTTTAGAGAAAGAAATATAGTTAGAGCTTACAAAAGATACCAGTTAATTGGGTATAGGCCAAAGTGATGTAAGGTCATTTATTTATTATTAAATTCAAATATGACAGAATAATACATAGGGGTGTGCATTAAGAAGATGACTTATGCAAGTATGTTGGAAAGAGGACCTTACCCAGAGCCCAGATTTATAGGGGACTTATTTATTAAAAAAGTTGAAAATTAATAAATCTATTCATTAAAAAGGGTAGAAATTGAAAAGTCAATAAATCTACTTCAAGATGTTTATATATACCGAAAGGTTTCTTAGGACTTTACCTTGTAAAAACTGAAAAGAAAAATTTTGCAGTTGAGTTTTTTATTATAAATTTCAAGTGTTATTTAATATATCTAAAAAAGAGTTCAGTCTTAACCATAAATTAGGCGGTCTAACGATTCTATTTCATCAAAATAGACCTAAAAAAAGGAAATTAATTTGCAAATTAGAGATTAATTTGCTAGAGATATATGCTAATATTTTTATTAACAACGATATATTTTATCAATATAATAAAATATATTGTTATTGATTTTTATTTTAATAAAATATTATTAATATAATAGTTTATTAATATCAACGATAGAGATATGCATCCCTTTTAAGGTCAATAAACAAAGTCCATTTTTCCTTCTTAGCTCATTTGACTTGCTTAGTAACTAGTCTCAAACTTTTTTACAGTTACAGTAAATGTTTTTGAATTGTTCAGAGCTATGCATTATAAGTTGATCAAAGCATTATTTACCCATTAAGTTGACATTTTATCATCCGTCTATGCTTCTTCTTCCAAGTGCAAAATTTTCCATCTATTATTTTGAAACTACATTATCTTTCCCTCAATAACAACTTAAGATATAGGAAACATCTAACTATTTCCATCACAATCAATTGCAACTAATAAAGCACCTTCAAGCAATGTCTTCAAAAAATATCCATCTAGCTATTTTTTTACATCCACTAAGAAAATCATACTTCAAAGCACTAAATTGTACTTCAAACCTCTTAAACATTGGATGTATAGGCTTTTCATCAAGTTCATTTGAATAATGAATTACCTATCTTTGTCAGACCGACGTAACTTTTGTCAATAAGATCAAAGTTTTGCTTAATGACCTTCTGTAGACCCTTATAGTATCACAACATCCTCTCATTTAGCCTTATAACGTTAGGATTTAGCTACCTATAAACCATACTTTCACTATTTGGCCAATTTAGATTCCTCCTAAACTTATATAAAATTTCATTGTCATCCATTTCCTGTTAGCTTGTTTGTTTTTGAAGTCTCCTACAACTATGTTTATTTTTAATATCTTTATAATAAATATTTTTCATTTCCAATCTAGTTAGCATAAACCCTGAATGGACATTGTGGCTCATAAACAACCTTCATTCTCACATCAAATCTTGTCATTTAAACGTTATGTCCATTTGTGATTGCACAATTTATAATTGCTTCCCTAAATTGCATCTCATCATTAAAATTCATGCCAATTTCAAACAGAAAATCCTTCATATCCACTTTCGAATTAAACATAATATGCTTCTTCCTTTTGATAGATACTTTACACCATCCAAATCACTACCAATTGATGATTGAACTTTTGTATCACTATCCTTATATTCATTACATCAACCATACGAACTCCCTTCTTATCTTTGTGAATTTGTATAAGTAGCCTCTTCATTGCAATCTTTTCCACTGCTTCTAACCTCATCCACAACATCAAGCATTCAATTCAACTACATGCCATCTGATAGTAACATATTCTTCATCACCAATTGCATATATCTCATCGTTAAATGAATAATCTCCATATTCCCATATCTACATAACAATGAAATCTTAATCATCTTGCTCCACTTGAACTTGGAAAAAACTCTTTTTCATTCATACTCACATTATCTTCCCATCACGGCTAGTCGTGGGTAGGAGGTATAGATGGATGTCCTGGGCTGGCTGTGGCTCAAATAATCCCTCCTTCTTAAATCTTGACACTTTATTCTTGTCAGATCTCCACTGCTTTCCTCCAGTTATCGGTGGTGGATAGAGTTTCCATCTTCCAACTAGTTTCATCATCTATTGTAGGAGTGGATAATCCACTTCAAAAAAAGAATTGCTTGTTGTGCTCGAATCAATCGCTTCGAATGCAATTTGTGACTGAACTGATCCACTGGGAATGAATGGGAAGGCTGGAGTAGTCTCTTTTTTAGTCAGAAGGAATTTTTCTTCATCAGAGTCATTCGAAGAATGAACAATCAAAGGTTTATATTGTGTAATAGTTTCATAGTAATTGCCAATATCAAAAGTAGATTCTTCGCCATCTGTTGCAAAAGTCTTATAACTATGCTCGTGATAGACTTTAACATTATAGTAGTTCAATTCTTGCATGTAGTTCATCATGGATAGCATGTCCTTATCATGGTGTAAGCTTAAATTTTTTAATCATTTCATCTACTCTTTAGGAAATTTGTAAAACATAGAGACTACTATGTTCGTTATCTTTTAGCACTCCTTTTTTTTTTTTGTTTACAAAGGAAACGCTAAACAACGATTAATCTAACTCCCGCGTAGCTCTGCGGTAAACAGCTTCGTGCTTGTCCTGTTGAATGATCGTCGGGACTGGCAGTGGAGGCTCCTGAAGAATGTGAATGCCAGGACTGCGTTGAACTGCAAGGCCGGCCAGTAGATCCGCGCATTGATTTCCTTCTCGGTGTATCTTCTAGCACTCCTTTTAAAACTAGTATGATGAGTTTATCAACACCCATATTATTCTTCCTTTTGATCTTACCCCCGCCATGTTTGTTGTTGTCATTTTTATCCAACATCCCACCATAATGAAATTCAAAATTCACCAACATTTGCATTACATATAATGATAGCATTAGAGTTCAATAAAACATATTAACATGATAAAAATAGAAAAAGTTACCAAAAGCAACCTTGTTTGACAATCGAACAATGATGATATTAGCTAAGAAAATGATGTTGATATTTAATAATACCTTGTTTTATTAATTTTTTGTTTTCAGGAAAGACAATTCAAAGGATACATGGAAGCATTATTTTCTCACCATTACACATATGTTACAAATTCTTCAACCAATCTGCAAGCAATGCAAGTCATTAAAAAGCTAAGTATATATCTTTAGATCAATATTAATTTGATAACTTCTACATGGGATAAAATATAGATAAGAGAAATTGTTCCTTGAATCGCTTATTCCTAAGAATCACTTATTCAATTGAGTTATTGATGAGATTTTGGTTAATGAGGTTATTAACTAATTACAAGGAAGAATGAGGTTATTAACATAATAGAGGACACTAACATAACTAGGAAAGAATGAGGCTGTTAACAATGCAAAAACATGGCTTTTAGTAAGATTTGTGAAGTAATTTTAAAATGTGAAAAACTAAAAGGTCAAACAAAAGAAAAAATGACAATTAACTATTGTCCAATTCACTTGGTAGCCATTATCTTCTTTGGGATACATGCGTGCCAAATCAATATAAAGGAAACACCTGAAACAACACCAAAATAATAGATCAAGCATTATGGAAATGGAAGATACCATATTGAATATGTGATGTTACATCAATGATAGATAATAAAGCAATGTGGTAGTGCAGCTTTAAAAAGAATTAGAACCTAAGAATGCAATGAGAGTGTAAGGAGGAGAGTAGGGAGAGGACAAGGTTGTTAATGAGAATGTAAATTACCTGAAAGGAGAGGGTTTATACGTACGAGTAACCTGAAAATGGGAGTGTGAAACAGGCACTCAAAAGTGAGTTTTGAAATAGCATTGGAATGAAACGAAGGTCCCAAATGGAGTTATTTTCTGGTGGAAGAAGTACTAGTAGCACAAGAAAAAGAGAAGGTGTAAAGAGCCCAGGTTATGATCGCTGCTTTGCGATTCATGCACTGTAGTCACAAGTGCGTGGATCCAAACTTCAGGGTTGCGACTTCAGCTTTTTCTTCCATCACACAGAACCCCCTTTCTTTTGTATATGCTTTTGTTAAGGCGTGGCTCCATGCAAGCTGGAACACCTTCAAGTCTTTGACTGACAGCCACCCAGCCCCCCGACCCCCGATTCGTTTGACTTTGTTGGGTATAAAGCTTCAAGTGAAACATGAACGTAGGCTTTCTTTAAGCTGAGGGCTAAGTTTTAATAATCCTATTTGGGCTTGTTAGTTTTAGAGTTGATGAAGCCGATCCAATTGGGTCGCTTCTTTTATGAGTAATACTTAATCACTGAAAAGCGTACTAGTTGATGATATTATCGTTTAATAATGAAAGTTTTTAAAATAAATAAATTGAAAGACAAATAAATAAGCGTGAAGATGGACTATCTATCAACAGTGTTTGTTCCGACGTCTTCTGGTTTGTTTGTTATTAACCTGTTGCATTGGACTGGACGACTAAGCTTTGTTCTTTTTGGTCTACTAGGAGTATGAAGCAGAGTCACATGAAGATAACGTTAACTAGTACAGGTCAATGCCTCCATTAAGTTTAATATATATAGGGCAGAATAGGAATAGGAATAGGATTAGAATTAGGATGGTGAGAATATTCAGTATGCCAGTGCCATGCATGCACTCACAAGCTTAAGTTAGGACAAGCAAAGTCAAAATTAAGGGGCCCGCTGGTTATAATGAATATAAGAGCTGAAAATTACACTTAAAAAGGGAATAAATATGTCGATAAGGTTGCTGAATCTGACACTTATCCTGTCTGAAGTATCGGTTATACTGAAATCTCAACTTTTCAGTCTATTAAGTTGCATACAAAGTAATAATACAGTACAGGTACAACCAATTAGATGTCATCAGGTTGACAGTCAATGGACATCATCTTGTACCGTAATCCAACATTTCCCACCTGAAAGGATTTGACACGTACACCACTTCAGGACAGCTCTTGAAAAAGAGAGCAACACACACACAGACCGCAGCAATGGCCACCATCGAAAGCATTGCAGGCTTATACACCATAGACCTGCTGGATGATTTACAAGCAAGTTTTTTATGGCAAAGCTTGCACTGAGACTGCGTTGGTCTAAATATTGCATGTCCCATCTCAAAGCTGCTGGTTAACCCTTCATTTTGTTTCTTGTTTATATTGGTGTCCGGATGAGATTCAAGAACCTCGAGCGCAACTTGGTTCACGGCAGGTCGCTTGTTGATTTTCCTCTGTATCAAGTGGATGTAAGAGTAGTGGCCTCGCAACCGTGCATAATCTTCAGGGGCAAACCCTGTGCTATCTCTACAATTCTTCCAAGCTTCAACTCCCACCTAAAACAAACAAATACATAGTTTATATCCCCATATGATCATTCCAAAAAGAGGAAACCACTTCCAGATTGGAATCGTTTCATAATATGAACCCATGAAAAGCATATTTTAAACAGAATTTCTTTCTTTGCAAGTCCGAAAACAAATAATTTAAGAAAATATTACCATTCCAGGGTCATCTGTTAATGCATCCAGTACATTTTCAGAACCGTCTTTGCCAGCCGCTATGTGGAGAGGTGTCAAACCTGCAGGGCCTGAAGCATCAGGCGTAAAGAAAAAGTTCTTCTGGCTTCCACCGAGTAGCACCTGGTTTTCAGATCCTAAATCCTCAGGGACATATCTTAAAAGCAGCTCCACAAGAGACCTACAGTTCCTCCTCACAGCTCTGTGAAGAAGGCTCATTTCTGACAATGCTAGGTTAAGAGATGAGAACTCTCCTTTACCGACAAAGCCATTGAGCAGTATGTTCAATAGTTTTTTCACTACAGCACACCACTCATGGTCCACTGAAAACTCCATGAGCCATTTGAATCGTTTCAAAGGGAAGAGATCCACATTAGGATCCAAACTGCCCAATCTAGATTTTACTTGACTTCTATGAAGAAGCCAACCCATTTCATGAATAAAATCAATTGCTTGATTTTTTGCTTCCAATTCTCCAGTTCCTTCAGTACCAGCATTTGATTCATCAAACTCCAAAGCACTCTCAAGCATACGTATCTCTGAACAAACATCTTCTTCTGCAACTATGAAAGGAAAGAAACTGCTGCTGAAACCATGATCCTCAATCTGGCAAAACAAGAATTAAACTCAGCATACATTATATGAAATATTTAAAAGGCCTTCTACAAAATCCATCCTTGATTGTTAATGCAGAAGGTGCATTATGGAGAGAACGTGCTGGTAATGAAAAAGATAGCGCTGTAGTCAACAGTACCTCAATAAACCCCCTTCCAATAGCTGTGGGAATTGAGCAACAAAAGTTCACACGTAGTAGCTCATCATGCCCTCTGAAGCTGTCAACGCTTTCCATCATATCATCAGAACTTTCATGATCCATATAGTTCCCTTCAACTGCACATAATAACCTGAAAAGCACAAAAATAAATGGAGACAGAAAGAAGTAACTT
Source organism: Erythroxylum squamatum (assembly GCA_025629845.1). Lineage (NCBI taxonomy): Eukaryota > Viridiplantae > Streptophyta > Magnoliopsida > Malpighiales > Erythroxylaceae > Erythroxylum > Erythroxylum squamatum. The sequence goes on along the minus strand of JAOTBA010000004.1, from coordinate 5,415,179 downwards.
AGAAGCTTATAAAACCAACATAAGAAGCATAAGATTATCCTAAATGTCAAATTTAGCTCCACATTTACATGCATATATCAAGAATAATTACCTTGTGGTTGGCCGAGAAAGGTTAATGCCTTTAATTGAAAATTTAACTTTTGCAGAGGCAGATACTGCAATTGGCTTGACACTTAAAATTTTACTGTAGTTGCTACTTCTGATAGGTAAAGAAGCATCCACAACTATCTGACCTGCAAAACAGAGTATGCCAAATAACTCAATGAGAAGTCTTTTTTCCCTTGGCGATGAAATTTAAAACCTAAAAAGCTGAAGGCAACAGACCATTGCAGACAAATGCTATTTGATGCTGCACCCTAACGTACAACCATCCAGTTCTCCAGAAAATGTCATCTGATACATCCAGTAGCTTACTCAAACTGGAGCCGAGATCATAACAAAGCTGCACAGAAGAAAACTCGATTGTCAGCCCAGCAATTTCTTTTGTGGAAAAGTTCAGGAAGGAAAAAAAAAAGTCACAATGCACCAGAAGCTTACAACATCCCATGCCTCCGCAGGCTGATGAAGATAAATGGTCAAGATGACGCAACCGGGCCTAATGTAACTCTCAATATCAGTAGGACTATGGGACAGCCAACTCAGAATCTGCAAGTTAAAACATCTCAGAGTATATGCACAGAAAAAGGAAAAGTGTAGCACCAACTTTATGCTCAATAGAACATACCTGGCTTCGTAAGACAAGAGGCAAGTCATTTGGTTCTTTTCCAAATAGCTTGAAAACAATTCTGTCTGTGCGGCTCTGAAATGGTTGCATAAGAAAATAGATGTCAACTGCTAAACCCCATAAGAATAGCATAGAAGTTAGAAATGAGAAGCTTAGTCTGGGACAAATCAAGAGACAACCGACAACTCTCAAGTGCAAGAAATCAACAATATGCTTTTAGCATAAGTGATGAACCCTAGTTGAACCCAATACAGAGGGGATATAAAGGGCACAGAAAAGTTGACAACACTATACCATCAATGATTTTGTAGTTATTCCCTAGCACAAAATTTTGCACCATCACAGTTGCATATCCAAGATATTGGTGGATCTTTTAATTCCTCTGTATACCAATCACCAAGCTACAAAAGGAGTGGCACATTCCTTCCAATATAATTATAGGCAAGATCAAATTGATCAAGCCAGGTAATTAAACAAGATAATCATACTCACTATTGAAGATCCATATTTGAGTGGATTTCAAAGATCTACCAAGAAAGTATCCCACATTCTACATATGCAAGGAATCAGATTTGTTGCTGCAATACAATAATACCTGGGTATCACCACTCGAACTAGAAGGCGACTGGGCAGATGCTGAATCTGAATTTCCACTCGTCTGGGGTGGACTTGACTGATGTGAGTCTTGTTGTACCCATGAAGGACACTCAAGGGAGCTTGTACCTAAATTTGCAGTAGCCGGTGATCTCTCAACATCTTCAGCACCATCATCCAAGTCAATACATACATCGTTCAAATCGAAGTTGTTCATTTTAACCTTCCCTGCATGAGTGTCTTGCACTTCCCTATATACTGGATACTCCTTTGGAACACTGGGTTCCAGAGATGAACTTGCTTGTACATTTGCAACATTAGCATCACACCTACGTACAACTTGCTGCAGCATTAAATTAGAAACTGCTTCAGGTATTGTTTAAACACCTTGAATGCCTCCGTCATTTAAGATCAAAGTTTGGAATACCTCAGAATTTCTGGACAAATTTGTATCATTCAGCAAATCTCGATGCTCCTGCAACAGTCCTGATATGTTTCTTCCACCTTGTTCGACAGTATGGTTGGCAAGGCTCCGTAAAAGATGAGATAATAGATCTTGGTCAGTTGCCTGGTCTGATCTATTGGCTGCAATTTGATAAATGCAAGTCAGAAAAACAAAACTAAAAAATTTTGCTGACTGCTGAAAAAAGAATGGAACCATGAAACAGCAGAACAAGAACTGTTGAGGATGCAGCTGCAGAACTGGATGGTACTCACAATGCATGTTAGAAAGTATCCTCAATAGACTTATTAATAGATAACCACTAGTCTGGTCATCGTTTAATCCATTTCCGCTGCCAGTAGGTTCGGGATTTGTCTTTCTTCTTCTTTTATTATGACCAGCTAAACGCCTTCGGCAACTTCTCTTCCCTTCATCAAACTCTTGCAGGACATGAAACCTACCATAAGGCAACGACGGACACACCTAGGTATCAATTAATGAGACATATAGCTAAATCACAGTACTAATTAGCACGGACATAGCAGTCAATAAAAATCCAAAGCATCCATAGATGAATGCAAACCTGCTGCATTGCTGACAAAACCGCTGCATCACATTACCAACAAGGGCCTTGCTGGCCTTGGAATGCATCTCACAGACCTTATGACGACGATGATAATCCTTTGCGTGGCTCAGATCAGCACCACAGTCCTCAACTTGACAAACTGCACGGCTTGCACCACTTCCTACCACCTTACTCTTCTTTCCAATATTTCCCTCCCAATTCTGCACCTCCTTTCCAGGAATAGGTTGCCCATGCCCACCTAGCTTTAAACTGAGGCTACCAACCTCCTCATCATTCAGATTGTCATCTTCAACGACAATAACTCTTCTCTTTTTCTCCAAGTCCCTTTTACTTTTCTCGTTTCCCAAATTCACATCATCAGAGTATGAGGAAGAGCTATTTGAGGAATTGCCAGTAGCGGGAATTGCTGTACCAAGAGGGAAAAACTGCCTACTTGTGCTAGTAGATGGCACTGGACTCAAAGGTCTGGCAATAAAAAGATCTCCGTCCCATTTCCAACCATTCAAATCCCATTCTAAGCTTCTCTTCCCCACTGCACGCAGATCGGTCATACCCATACCATATAAACGATGAGCCTCACCTCCAAATCTAGCCTCCATAAATTAAGCCCAAATAACCAAAAGATCCAAAATCTATCACCAGCTAAACCAACAGTAAATTAAGAAATGTCAAACAAAAGAAAAAAAACGAAAGGAGATAAACTAGAAACCAGTTCCACCAAAAGATCAGAGCTTTAATCCCCAAATAATAAACGAACCCAAAAACTAAAACTAATCAGCTTCACTCCTTCCCGACAAGTCCAAAAACAGAACACAACCATGGTTCCAATTACGAGCAACCCATATCCCAAATAACCCTCAATCAAATACCTGTCCTTTCAAACAACTCAATTGAACAAAGACCAAAGGTGGGCATCAACCGCTACCTGAAGAACTTAACTCCCCCAACAACAACTAAATCAATTCATAATAAATAAAAAAAAGGCCAAACTACTAAAACAAACAGCAAGAAGAGAGAACCCTTTTACTCGGCAGAATCTTTGTCGGTAATAAACCCAGATGCAATCGTTGCCGGAAAGTGCAGGTAAGCCGAGAGACAAGTGGGCGAAAGGTTCGGGGCAAAGACGGTAATGATATGGATGTATGATGATGATGCATAGAATGGTGATGGTACGATGATGATGCTGCAGATGATGATGTGAACGTGTTTTTGTTTTAAGAGAAAGTGTGGTAAGGTGAGGCTTGGCACACACAATCACAATACAAACATAAAATATATATCTTTTTATTACTCTTTTTATATATATATATAATATATGCGAGAATAATTAAGTTGTGTGAGAAGGAAGGAAAGAAAGTGCGAGTTTTGCATACTACACCTACACCCAACACCAAAATGGTGGGTCCAATCACACCCCCCGTGTTTTTCTCGCACTTACGATAAAGAGTTAAAGAATAAAGATGGCTTCCCCAGTCCCCAACTCCCCATCCCCCACCTTCGTCTTTTATATTTTATTCATCGAAATAGAATAACGTAACAATAGGTGTGGTGATATCGAAATCGTACATTTTTGTAATCTTGTGTTCGTGTTATCATGATTATTCATTTTATAAGAACAGACTAATTATCCCATAAATCTTATATCTATCTGTCTATACGAAGAAGAAATTATACAACGAAGGGAATTCCTATTTGTACAAATGATATTTTGAGCCTGAAAAAATTAACGATACTTTTTTATCTTTTGATTTGTTCCGTCGGATCGGTTACTCAAAACCTTTAGTCTCTACCCGGACCCGATGAAAAGTTCAAATTGACGTAACATAAAACCTATTAGCCCAAAGATGCCGTAGAGAGCAACAAAAGTTTACGGACCACCTAAAGATTTTCTTTCTAAAGAGTTTCAATTCAAAACTATTATATGTCCAAGGTCCAATATTATAATAGTTTCATAGCTTTTCTTTGACTTTGTTTGTGTCAACAAACAATTTGAATTACCTCGATTTTTTATTTTTAGAACAGGTCCGAGTCAAATAGCAATAATTTGAAGCACTTTTTAGACTGCTATGAAATAAATCTTTATAATTCAAATTTAATTGCAGGTATTAACAATTTTGGGATTAAACCTTTTTATTTTAAATTAGATAGGATATATAAATCTCTATTTTGTGTTTTTAGTTATTCAGACAAAGGACGGTTCATAAAAAGATCCTTGCAGTTTCTATAAATATCTGTTTTGTGTTTTTAGTTATTCAGATAAAGGTTGCAGTTTCTAAGTCTTCTAACTCTGACCTTTTGTAGTAAACTCGTAAAGTGAAATAACATTTCCATCTGCCAATTTATAGTAACTCTCTCAATTGTGATTCTTATGAGCGAATCAATGTCAATGGCTTTGTTAATTCAGATGGAACGTAAAAGCCAGAAATCGAAGTTAAAAAGTGGAGGTCATAACATTAATATGATTGACATAAAGCAATCCGTAAAGTATTTTGATGGTCAATCAGCTTCCATCAACTCTGTGATGGTCAGTGGGATTTCAGGTCTTTTAGGGGTACTCTAACTAAACTAATAGATTCATACATATATATATATATATATATATATATATATATAGATC
>JAOTBA010000004.1:5394132-5405790 GCA_025629845.1 Erythroxylum squamatum | reverse complement strand
TTGTCTTAGTTTCTCTTTGAGCTCACATGCACCAAAATTTCGGGTCCTAATCCTTAATATGGGGACAGGATGTTACATATCCCTTCCCCCGTATCGTCACCCTCCTCTACCGATTCCCCTTCCGATCCACACGTCCCATTACGACGTTCTGATCGTGCCCGACAGCCTCCCGCTTGGCATAGTGACTACGAGATGTCCTCTGCTGCTAATCATTTGACCTCTGGCTCAAGTCAACGCCCCGGCACAAGGTATCCTCTTACACATTACATTTCATTTTCTCGGTTTTCTCCTGCTCAACATGCCTTTCTAGCTCTTCTTACAGCTCAAATAGAACCTAAGTCTTATGATGAGGCCGCTGCAGATCCTTTATGGCAGCAAGCCATGAATTCTGAGATTGCAGCTTTGGAACGTAATCACATCTGGTCCCTTGTTCCACTACCGCCTGGGCATAAACCTATTGGCTGTCGCTGGTCTATAAGATCAAGTATCACTCTGATGGCTCAGTCGAGCGTTGTCAGGCTCGTTTGGTAGCGAAGGGGTACACTCAGGTTAAAGGCATCGACTACAAGGAGACGTTTTCTCCTACAGTGAAGCTCACTACACTTCGCTGCTTACTCACTGTTGCTGCTGCCAGAAAATGGTTCACTCATCAGTTGGATGTTCAAAATGCCTTGTTACATGGCGATCTGGACAAAGAAGTTTATATGTCTCTGCTACCCGAACTTCTCCTTCAGGGGGGAATACAGTATGTCGGCTACATAAATCTATTTATAGTTTGAAACAGGCATCTTGCAATTGGTTTTCCACATTCTCTGCCACTATACAACCGCAGGCTACACTCAGTCAAAGGCCGATTACTCTTTATTCACTAAGAGTCAAGGTACTTCGTTCACTGCAATTCTCATCTATGTTGATGATATTCTGTTGACAGGGAATGATCTCAATGAAATTCGGTGCCTCAAAACTTGTTTGCTCAAGAAATTCCTTATCAAAGATTTAGGGAACTTGAAGTATTTCCTGGGGATAGAATTTTCCCGATCCAGAAATGGAATTTTTATGTCTCAGAGGAAGTATGCTTTAGACATTCTTCAAGATGCAGGTCTCACGGGAGCACGTCCAGAAAAATTCCCAATGGAGCAAAACTTGAAACTCTCTCTTACAGAAGGAGAGATATTACATGATCCGAGCAAATACAGACGGTTGATTGGCAGATTGATATACTTAACTGTTACCAGGCCTGACATAGTATATTCTATTCGTATGCTCAGCCAATTTATGCATGAACCGAGAAAACCACACTGGGAAGCAGCCCTTCAGGTTTTGAGGTACATCAAAGGCACTCCGGGTCAAGGACTTCTGCTGCCATCCGAAAATAACTTGGGTTTGCGGGCATATTGCGACTCTGACTGGGGTGGTTGTCGCACTACTAGACGCTCTGTTTCCGGATTCTGCATCTTTCTGGGAACTTCAGTCATTTCTTGGAAGTCTAAAAAGCAGACTAATGTGTCTAGATCATCAGCAGAGGCCGAGTATCGAGCTATGGCAAATATTTGTTTAGAGTTAACCTAGTTGAGGTACATTCTTCGAGACTTGAAAGTTCCATTATCAGAACCAACATTGTTGTATTGCGATAATCAGGCAGCGCTTCATATAGCAGCCAATCCAGTTTTTCATAAACGTACGAAGCATATTGAAATAGACTGTCATATAGTCCGGGAGAAGCTACAAGCTGGGGTCATCAAACCATGCTATGTTTCGACTAGATTACAGTTGGCAGATATTTTCACCAAAGCATTGGGCAGAGAGTAGTTTGATTTTCTGAGAAGCAAGTTGGGCATGATTGACATACACTCTCCAACTTGAGGGGGAGTATTAGCAAATTATTATTTGACATGTGATGATATCTTGATTGTAGATAGGATATATTCTGTTACCATGAATTAGCCGATTTTATCTCCTATTTCTTAGGAGTTGGTTGATTCTCTGTATTGTATTTAACACTGTAAACATCAATGAAGAAAATGTATTCTATCCCAATTTTGATTCTTATTCTTCTCACCTATCCACTATCGGTTGTTGCCTAGCAACCCGACTCCTCTTCTCTGTGATGGCCAGAGAGACTTGAGTACAGGTTGGGTTTATAACGTCGATTTTGGTCCTATCTTCGCCGAGCATTATTGACACCATCGAGCTTGCTCTGGAAGAGGATAGAAATTCAGACCGTCAACAACACATTCAGATTTCAAGAGGAAAGGCAATGGTTGGAGGTAATCCGTGTAAATTTTCGCTGCTTGTTTATCATATATACGGTTATATATGATTGTAAATGCATGGATCTGTACGTACATTATTTTGTATGAGATGCATGCCTACTGCTTGTTATGTTTTCAAAGTCAATTTCACTAACTCTCAGCTCAAGGAAATAGCAATAGCACTGGAAACTCAAAGCAGCAGTTCATATGTGTGGTCAAGAAAGACAACAAAAATAGCCAAAACAACGAAGAAGATTGGCTGCCAGAACGGTTTGAGAAGAGAGTGGAAGGCAAAGGACTGGTCATACGAGGAGGGGCGCCGCAAATATTGATACTTGATCATGAAGCGGTAGGAGGGTTCGTGACACCTTGTGGATGGAACTCGACGATTGAAGGCATAACAGCTGGAAAGGCAATGGCACGAGAAGTTGGTGACAGATGTTTTGAGAATTGGAGTTGGTGTCGGAGTGAAAGAATGGATGAGAGTTCAAGGAGATTATGTAGAAAGTGCCAAGATAGAGAAAGCAATTAGTAGAATTATGATGGGTGATGAGGCAGAGGAGATGAGAAGCAGAGCAAAAAAGCTTGCCGAGATGGCAAGGAACGCCGTTGAACTTCAATGATTTGGTTCATGAGTTGAGGTGCCGTCGTTCCTGAACCCAAGCACTGGAATCCTGCCATGTCTCTATGCATTGACTACCTGATCGTAAGTGAAAACGATAATAAGGTTATATATTATTATCTCTACTTATCATCTAAACATCTATATTTTCTCCTTTCGGTGGTCATTAATAAGGTTATATATTATTTTCTCTATCAAGTTTAAGAGTATAGTCTAGTGATACAATCCTTAAGTTAGCAGAATAATAATTTGACAGACACTTTAAGAAATGGTTACGGGTGGCCTCTACCACCAAAAAACGCAACAATGATACTGCACTATTGTAGAACTATAGCCAAAATTAACCAGTTGATAAACAAAATAGCCAACCTCCTTACCATCTGTTGATCCTACAAAGCAGAAACAAAAAGAAGGATTATCATATTCCAAACTCCTATTCATTTAAGGGGAAGACTACGTAAATTAGCAAAAGCTAACTTACAAATTAACAAACAAGATGTTAATATTCACAACTATGCTTTCCTGACACTTGGATAAGAAGAAAACTTGTAATGCTTGGAAAATGAATGTTCTCATCATTTTTGGTAATAATAGAAAGAATATATGGGTCTCAAACTTGATAGACACGAAAACTTGTGGAAAGGGTAAGGATTCTGGTTCTACCGGATTCTGGCTGAGCTGTGCGTTGTCGTTTGGATCCATACGTTGGCTGCTTCACGAAAGAGTTTTGGAATGAGATTCCTGCAAAACAAAGAAGGCACGTCGGGGGTTGTGTCCCGATTAGCCCCTCCGACGCTCAAGTCAGTCTTTTGGTGAAGGTGGGATCGTTGTAAAAGCTAAAGAACTAGGTTTTGATTACTTACCTCTGTTACGGGAAAGTTGCATCTTATATATGAAGCAATAGCTAGGTTTAGGTCTTCACGTATTTGCATGGGAGATTGCCTTCTACAGATGTGCCAAGGAAGCTGTGGGCTGGACCTAAGTTTGGCCTGACTATTAGCTATGAGGTTGACTTTGTAAAATGGGCCGATCGGCCCACGAGTCCTTTTGACGGAGCCCGGGCCCAATATGACCGACCCGACCAGTGGTCATACCGCCTTTGTAATGATCAATATAGATTCTGTCTCAGCCCAAATAATTGTCATGTTCAACATGAAATCTAGTCATATGATTACATGATTGGTTGCTCACTACTCTCCCCAAAACAAGAGACGAACTTCAACCCATAATTGTAAGTTAACTCAGAACGAGACAAGTGAGGGGATTTAACTATAAGTTCTGAAACACTGTACGTTATATAAGAGGACAATGCCAACGTGCTAGTTTCTGGGTGGATACGTTACTCCGCACTAGTCACTAGTCACTAGTCACCATGTTGTTTTTCTTTCCTCTTCCCAAATGGTCAGCCCAAAGTTCATGGGCCGGTTCATTTTCTGATATAGGCTGCAAAAGACGAGACTAATCCAGATGGGTGCGAACCATTACCAGGTTGTTTCTTATGCTCGTACCCATCTTTTAGGCCGGCTAAAAGAACATCAGTAGCTGGAAAATGGCAATCAAAAGAACAATGCACTTGAAAGACAAAAAGTAGAAAAAAATGGAGAAACAAAAGAGACCATAGTTGATATCCAAGATACCACCCAATCCAGTAATTCCTATTTATTATCAAGGGGTGTTTGATTTGAGGGTTTGAGAACGAAGAAATGGAATAATTATAAAAAACAGTGTTTGCTTTTGGATTTTCAATTCCAGGAGAATAGATTTATCCATAGTTTTGAAACCCAAACCGGATCGGCCGATTCGACTGGTGATCGGTAGGCTATCCGGTCCGGGTGACCCCTAAAAACAAATCCCCAATTGAACCAGTACGAACTGGTAAGAACCGGTCAATTGATCAGTTAAATCGGGACTGGTCGAACTGGTTGGCCACTGGTTCAATGATTTTTTTTATAAAAAAAGCTGATGTGTTTTTTGATTCTCTCAAAAGTAAAACCCACATTTTCTTCAGAAATTTAACATAATTATAGAACTTTATATTACTTGGTATATTTTTTCTATTTTTTTAATATTACTAATTTTATATATAATTAAATATAATTATTGCGTAATTATGACGTCATACCGATTCAACCAGTGATCGAACCGGTCAAACTGGTGACTAGTAAAGCCTCCGATTCAACGTTTGATTCGGGTTTCAAAACATTAGATTTATTCCATTAAATTTGGAAATCTACTAAACTCACCAAGAGAGGTGGGTATCGAGTTTTCATTCAAATATAAGTTTTTATCATGTTTATTTTTTACTCTTTTATCCCCAGCCTTTGCCCTACCATCCTCTTTATTTTCTTATCGCCTCTCAATTCCTTATGATCTCTCATCCTGCCTTATCGCATCTTATCAACGAAGGAATTTTTTATTCTACGCCTCCAGGTATATTCCATTTTAAATATGATATAGAAATATAGTTGCAATTGTATTGTTGGCATTATGCAGCTCTGTTGACAAATGATCATATAGCACATCTAATGCTTGAAAATTGCGATAATTTTTTTTGACAAAACTGATTAATTTTTGTTACAAACATATGGAGATAGCCCCAATAAACATAAATTATTTTCATTTTTATTGAGAATAAAAATGGTATTATTTTATCTTTCATCCCCATTAGTGCAACCAACTAAATAACATTATTGGTATTAATATAAAAACCCAAGTTACGAACCAAACATTATTTTTTTATTTTTCTCATCCACGTCCGCTTCTACTATAATACTCATGTCTATAAGCTATAGCTAACTCCGTGGTCCAACCAAACACTTATTAAATCCTTTTATTGTTGTTGTTATTAGATTAGAGCTAAGCACAACAGCCTCATTAAGCTAGCCAATCATCTAAAACACCGAATCTAGTATTGTGGACTCATGCTCACATAATAGGAACCCTCATTTGCGAAAGTGATAAAGTCAATCTAAAAACAGTAGAGTAGAATCTGGCAAGCCAATTTCAATATAAACAGAGTCTGGTCTTCGCCTAACCCTAAAGAGGAAGAGAAAAAGTAAAGTAAAAAAAAAACAAAGGAAAGGATCAAGTCGTCGGTTTGTGCTTGAAATAAAAATTCCGTGTTTAAACTCCTTTTATTGTTCTCTGAATTCCCCCGAATTCAGGTAAAGTCAACACGCGCCCAGAGGAGACTTTTACTCTAATCGTCGCACTCCCTTATCCTCCTCCGCTTGGCTGGCTTTTCGACCCAGATCTCTCTCCCACACTCGCCACTATTTATCAGTGAGTTGCTCACTTTATTTCATTTCTCATCGATCAACTGAATTTCGACACTTTGCCTTAATTATCGTTTTGTATTTTATGCTTTCCAATTGGTCAACGGCGTTTGATTTTGTTTTGCTGTGTCTCTTTGATCCAATCGGCAAACTGTACTTGAAGCAGTGGGTGTTACGGACGGTTATTATTTTTGTTTCTTTCATTTGATTTTTGTTGCGTGTTTCTCTCCGTGATGTTTCTGTTTCGATAAGGAATTCCGATGAAGCTTTTATGCTTCTCTTTGTTTTTTCCCCATCTTTTTCGCCTTCTGACCATGATTTGTTGTTGAAATCATAAGAAGAGAGAACGAGTACGAATTATGAGATTATTTAGTACCCAGACCATGAACAAGTGTGCTTGTGAAAATTGCATTCCTTTGTTGGAGATGATTTGAACTAGAGTTCGTTTTGTACTTGTTTAAGCATAGAGAGGAATTCTCAAGGGTTTGATTGAATCATGAGCTGCTTCAGCTGCTGTGCAGAGGATGAGATCCATAAAACTGCTGATAGTGGGGGTCCCTACCCTGTTAAGAACTCAGCAGGTATTATTTTTGTTTCCGTTTGAGATGTTATGGATAGAATTTAGTTAACTATTTGTTTAACCAAGCTATGTTTCTACTAGCAGGTAATGTTGGCGGTCTCCGTGGGTCAGAGGCTGTACCAAAGGGTGCTCCTCCTGTCAAAATTCAGCCCATCGAAGTCCCTCCAATAACGTTGGATGAACTAAAGGATGTTACTGACACCTTTGGGACAAATGCCTTGATTGGTGAGGGCTCGTATGGAAGAGTGTATTATGGGGTTCTTAAGAGTGGTCAGGCTGCTGCCATCAAGAAACTAGATGCCAGCAAACAACCTGATGATGAATTTCTAGCCCAGGTTTGTTGAGAACGGAAAATTGCTCCTTTTCTATTAGCATATTCTTATTTTCTTCTAAATGTGTAATATTTGTCCAATTTTTTCAGGTTTCTAGGGTGTCGAGGCTGAAGCATGAAAATTTTGTACAGTTGTTGGGCTATTGTGTTGATGGAGGATCTCGTATACTTGCCTATGAGTTTGCGTCTAATGGATCTCTTCACGATATTCTTCATGGTACCCCCAATTATGCTTTATTACTTCAAGTACACAGGGATTTGGGCTTACAAATATATTTATACGTGTTGTGAATTTATCTCATTTTTAATATGATGAAAAGTTTATTGTGTTTAGAGCTAGTAGATCATTTCTGCAATTTTCAGTCCATTGTTTGACCGGGTTCAAGTCTTTATGAATGATTCTATGGACAACTTGGGCAAAGGATGCTTGTGTTTTTCTTCCAGTTCTTCTACTAGGGATCTTTTACGCAATGGAAAACAAATTTTAATACCAGGAATAGTACCTATTTACCGTTGAAGAGGGCTAGTGGGATACCTGCTTGTCTAGTGAAAGATATCATCGATCTTCTAACCATGTAAACTTTTGTTATGTGCACATGATTTCATTTTTTAGCTTCAAGATAATTTATTCCTTATAGATGTTGAGAATTGAGAAGGCAGATTTATGATACTAGCTCAAGAGAATGAAAACTTGGTTGCAATGTTGAGTAATCTCTGCCTTATTTTGTCAACATCTTGTTAATGCAGGGAGGAAAGGTGTTAAAGGAGCTCAACCTGGTCCCGTCCTTTCATGGCAACAACGTGTAAAAATTGCTGTTGGTGCTGCCAAAGGTCTTGAGTACTTGCATGAAAAGGCTGATCCTCATGTCATTCACCGTGACATTAAGTCCAGCAATGTGTTGATTTTTGATGATGATGTTGCAAAGATTGCTGATTTTGATTTGTCAAATCAAGCTCCTGATATGGCTGCGCGTCTCCATTCCACTCGTGTTTTGGGAACTTTTGGTTACCATGCACCTGAGTAAGCTATTTGCCGTGATGATTTCTCTAGCTATGTTCATTATTCTTCTATCACTTTAAAAATATACTGTTATGAGGAAACAAAGGGACTCGGTACACGTGAAATCATCCTTTTGAGATTTTCATTTGATGGACTAGTTCTGTGTTTCCACTATGTTAGATTTAGAATTTCATTTTCCTTATTTCCCTTTTGGTCAAATGTCATTCCTTAATTTATATCTGGATGTGTGAACACCTTGAATGCTACTTAATAGATAAAACTGTTTTCTTTATACTGTTGGGCAGATATGCAATGACCGGACAATTGAATGCCAAGAGCGATGTCTATAGTTTTGGTGTTGTCCTTCTCGAGCTTTTGACTGGGAGGAAACCAGTTGATCACACATTACCTCGTGGACAGCAGAGTCTGGTGACATGGGTACTAATCTGATTTTCTCAATCAATTGATAATACTTTGTGATAAAAGCTCTTGAAAAGGGGAAAAGCTTCCTCCTTTCTTTTCCTTGTTTCTTGGGATCCTGGTTGATTACTAAATCTCGAAATGTATAGGCCACACCAAAACTGAGTGAAGACAAGGTTAGACAATGTGTTGATGCAAGACTACAAGGAGAATACCCGCCGAAGGCAGTTGCAAAGGTGCGTCAACATTTCAAGCTTTGAGCTAATTGAATCATCCAAATGATATTCTTTTTATTGAAGAAATAGCACGTGTATTATTTGTGTCCAACTTTAGCCACTTGCATTTGTATGGGATTAAGTTTTCAGCTTCATTCACCAAACTAATTTCTAAACCTGTGCAGCTGTGTGTTTGTTGTAGTCACTCCCCATTGGGAGGAATCCTGACGTAAAAATTGTAGATATGAAGTGTTATTCGACCTTTCTCTGAATCCTATATTCATCTTCTGTTATAGATGGCTGCGGTAGCTGCCTTGTGTGTTCAATATGAAGCTGATTTCCGGCCGAACATGAGCATTGTGGTCAAAGCCCTCCAGCCTTTGTTAAATGCCAGGCCTGGACCTGCTGGTGATACACCAAGCTCTTGATTATCGTTGGATCTGTTGGTCAATCGCAAAGGTCTTAGATTATAGCCTTTTCTCCCTATCCCCCCCGCCTTTTCCTGCAATGTGGGCACAATTGGACACCTGTGCAAGCACTAGGAAGGGTTGTAAGAAGGTTGTGGTAAACTATCGGACTAGTTCCGGGGGTTCTTCCATCATATGCTATGGATTGATTTGTTCCTAATGTGTGAGCCTATAAATCGCACCATACAGTTTTACCTTGTCTCTCATTTTCCTTTTTGGTTTAATTTCTTCTGCTTCTGCCGTAATTATTTACCAGCTTCTGGAGTGATTCTATCCTATCTGTAACATGCTTAGATGTAAGTAGATGTGAATGGGTTCATATTGTCAGAAATTTTCTGAGTTCCATGAAATATTGGGATTTTCTTTATTCTGGCCTATCTGGACTTAAATGTTGTGAATTATGATATTATCTACTTTGATGGTATAGAATTGGTACAGCAAATCGGTTACCTTGACAACAATTGAACACTCATATAAGGAATGCAAATCTATGATTAATATTCATGTTAAAAGTGGGTCAATTATAAGGTGCATATTCAAAGGGTCAATTATAAGGTGCATATTCAATCTTACACGTGAGTGCATGGAAAGGAAAAAACACTTGAATTTATCAGCTATGAAGCCTGCAGTATTGTACTTGGTTCATGAACGGTACATTTGATTATCATCTATTTCAAGCTTCCAATTTCTGTTCACATTAGAAAACTGCTCTTGCATTACTCAACAAATGGTTGTGTGCTTAATGCCATTAGAAATATATTTCTAATCTATAAAAACATTATATAATTATGAGCTGTTCTACAAATTTTGAAACCAAAGGAAAAAAAAAAAAAACAGGCTTGAGATTACTATTGCAGATCTTAATTCTGGTAAGGTTGAATCAGTCAAGGCTTCCACCTCTAGTGGATTGAAGCACACAGTAATGTAAATCAATCGATTCTCATCCCATCTCAACTTATCAAGGAAGAAAAGGGTTGTGCGAAGGATTCGACTCTTTCTGTTTTTTGTAAGCCCTGAAAAGCAGAAATTAAAAGAACTAGAGTGTTTTTATATGTTCAAAGCTTCGAACAGAGAACAGATGATGATCTAAGAGGATTGGAGGGAGTCCGTTGGAAAGTGTTACCGACCTAGTGGCACTAGAAGCCCCAAGCCCAACTGTCCCCAGTATTATGAAAAGGAAAGGGATGCCAATGAAGGTAGGATTACTTCTTCCCCTGTTTCCTCTAGGAACACCAGTCCTCACAACTCGACTATATACCCCTAATCATGAGAAATACCAGCAAAGTTTAAAGAAGATAGCTCAGAAGAAGTAATACGAAAACGGGATGCAAGTAATATAGTTACCTGAAGCTGAACCTTCACCCACTGCACCTGCAATGGCGAACAACGAATCAAGTTGGAGTCTTTAATGGTCTAGAACGGCTCACACAATCAACCATTATGCTAACAGTGCGACTTCCACTTGTTAAGATAAAATGCCCTCGGATCGGATATCGGTTGAATTTAATAGCCCGAAAAATATTAACGAAAATAAAGATAGACAAAATAAATGGGACTGAACACAAAGATTTATGTGGTTCGGTCAATATGACCTACATCCACGACCAGAGGGTGAGCAATTTTACTAATATGTGGAGAATGTATACAAGTACAAAGGCTGGAATAAAAGACTTTCAAGGATACAGAAGAGAGGATGAGAGGATAGAAAGTTTTGTAGGAAGGAAATGGTGCGTTCCTAAGTTTGCAAACATCTCTTCTATTTATAGCTGATTAAACCCGAGCTTTCGTCCAAATTCTTCTAACCTGTAGCCATAAATTGTTGAATGCATGAAAAAATCGCCAGCCATATTTGAATGCATGCAACCAATCACAACCTTCTTTCTTTGACATTTGAGGAATGTAGGCAACCAATCGCCGCCAGCCAAGTTTGACTTGTGGAGGGGCCAAGTCATATTCGCATGCAACAAATTGGTGTGTTCTTCTATAAGCCTGCAACCATATTTATAGACGTGGGCTCCACAGGCAAAGCTGAACTCCATTTACAAAATCGAGGCAGTGGGCCCCGCAAGATAAATCCGATACAGTGAGCCCCACAAGATAAAATCGAGACAGTAGGTACAAGAGGTTTGATTTATTTATGTTAGGTCATGATTTCTCCAGGAGCATGTATGATAGTTGTGTTTACTTCTAGAAGTTAGATGACTGCTCATTTATCTATTTGTTGTTATATGTTGATGATATGCTCACTGCTGTCAAGAATGTCACAGATATTCACCATTTGAAGGCCTTATTGCATGGTGAATTTGAGATGAAAGATTTGGAAGCAGCAAAGAAAATTATTGGCATGGAGATAAGACGTGATCGAGGAGCTGGTAAATTATTCTTAACCCAAGAGAATTATCTCAATAAAGTTTTGGAAAGATTTGGCATGCGAGATGCCAAAGCAGTTAGTACTCCTCTTGCTAGTCATTTTAGACTATCTGCTGCTCAATCACC
>JAOTBA010000004.1:5371118-5394032 GCA_025629845.1 Erythroxylum squamatum | reverse complement strand
CATGTTTACGAAGGTTCTTCCAGTTTACAAGTTCAAGCAGTGCTTGGACTTGATTGGCGTCTATAGTTGGTGATATACCCCTTTTGGGGCATTGTCGGAGAAAGTGGAGCAGATCACTAATTGTTCGGGACCAAGTCAAGGTGGAGATTTGTTGCATGCGAATATGAATTGGCCCCTCCACAAGTCAAACTTGGCTGGCGGCGATTAGTTGCCTACATTCCTCAAATGTCAAAGAAAGAAGGCTGTGATTGGTTGCATGCATTCAAACATGGCTGGCGATTTCTTCATGCATTCAACAATTTATGGCTGCAGATTAGAAGAATTTAGACGAAAGCTTGGGTTTTATCAACTATAAATAGAAGAGATGTTTGCAAACTTAGGAACGTACCATTTCCTTCCTACAAAACTTCCTATCCTCTCATCCTCTTTTCTGTATACTTATGAGTGTTGAAAGCCTTTTATTCCAGCCTTTGTACTTGTATACATTCTCCACATATTAGTAAAATTGCTCACCCTTCGGCCGTAGACGTAGGTCACATTGACCGAACCACGTAATCTTTGTGTTCTGTCCCATTTATTTTGCCTATCTTTATTTTCGTTACTATTTTTCAGGCTATTAAATTCAACCGGTATCCGATCCGAGGGCATTTTATCTTAACACAACTCAAATCATCGTTTGCAAACTCATCCAAATTACCACCTTTCTAGTTGGACATCTTGTACCTTATGAACTCAGACACGTACATCAGTATATGTGCTCAAGATTTGGGTCTCACATACAAAGCGAACAGTAGCCCCATGTTTTGGCAATCGCTTTCTAATATTTAATTCTGCTTCTGACAAGTTCAGTTAGTAGCATATATTCTCAACATAAGGAATGTGATGACTTTTTCTAAGACACCTCCTTTCCTGTTACATTCTTATAACGTAATGATGTCTGGATTTCAAATGATTTCAAGAAGACATTCCAATCTCGATTTCTTTAAAGGTGGTTCACCAACATAAACACTACTACCAGGAGGTTTGCTCTTGTATTTGTGATATTGTTATCTCAAATTTTATTCTCAATCATATGCAAATCCCTGCCATTCTCTTCCTCCTCATTATATAAGAGCATGTACAAAAGAGATACCACTTTGAGATCAGGCTTGCAATTCATCGATCTGTTTGCTGCCACTTTACATTCTCCTTGATGTTAAGATATACTCCCTCAGGAGCCTTATCACATTAAGCAACTTCTGCAGGGATCCTCGCTTAGATGTTGTTTAAACCTGGTTTATATACCCAGTAATTGACTTCTGCAGTAACTTACCCAAAAATACAATACAAATTACATCTTTTTTTGTTTACATCTTGAGCAATATAAACCCGGCTCCACAATTCCTAATGATTGACGAGCAATTCTTGTAACCAGATTTTTCTCAATAATCACTTCCCTGCTCTTCTGTTAATAAAACAGCCAGGAGTATGACCCTGTCATCATAACTGTTTAAGCTAAAGAAGCTTCTTCATATTCAGTTTGCCTTCATTTTCGACGAATGACATCCTTTCAGGTTCTTTCTCATATTGAAACATACCTCCTGGGGAAACTTATCAAAATGAGTAACTTCACCAAACACTCTAGCTTCCCTAACTGTCCCACAACTGCCAATTTTCGCAAAACAATTTCATTTGGCCTTCTTTCCCTTTCATCTTGAGCAATTCCATGCTCCCATCCATGAACGACGTAACTTTATAATCAAAGAGGAGACATCTTTTCAATTATTTGGCAGTAAACACAACTGCAGCAACTTTATAGGCTATGGCTGTCATTTTGCCAGATATGTTAACGTCAATAAAGATTTATATGTAGTGGATGCATCTAAAAGCAGCCTGACACTATATTATGGAGCAAGATAATAACGCCAATAATGTGCACCAGACACGAGGAGGACACAACCCTAATTATGTCGTTTACCAGACACAAGGATGAAACTAATTACATAATTTACCAAACAACCCTAATTACAGTATATTATAGAGCAATATTTTGAGGCCAATATTGTGCACCGGACAAGAGGAGGAAACAACCCTAATACATAGTTTACCTTTTTAACACAACAAAACCTCTCCCCAAGTCATATCAATATTGCAATATTGAACTATGGGGCATTAAAAAGTCCAAAAGTCAAAAGCATTCAGGTGTTAGTCCAAAACTCCAAGTTCATCTAATAGGCTAAGGTAGACCATTTGAGAGTTTGCAAACCATGATCGTTTAAGGCATACCCTTCATCTAATGTAGAAAGGAGAATCACCTGGAAGCAGGAAACTGTAAGCTTCTGAAACCTGTAGATGAGTGCATCATTAGATTAGACGAATTGGGCGTCAAGAAAACATAAACTTTATCGTGTACAATCCAGAACCAAATTAAAATGCTCAGAGACAGCTGTCGCTAGTTGGGGAATAGGCATCGTATTGCTCCAATGAGACAACTATAGCTACATTTATCCTGATGTGATGACTGGATTCTTTGAAGCCCGTGTCACAAAGGAGTACTTGTAGAATCAAATTTATCAAACTCGTAATCGAGTTCTTACATGATATAAAGAATAAAAAAGAAAATTGATGAAGCTTACCAGCTTGAAGTGTGACTCGGCACGAGCCTTTTCATGGGTAGGAAAGAGATCAGGATGACATTCCCATACCTTCTTTTTATAAGCAGCTTTAACCTGCAACACCCATTTCAATTTAGTGACAGAACAGGAAAACGAGAGAAAGAGAGTCTACATTTTATACAAACAACATCTATGGCGAGTTGTTGAAACACCGGATTGACTAGCAACAGTTAACGAAAGCTGTAATTGAATAAAAAGGAGAGCAAAGCTTTAATCAACTGAATAAACCAGATGATCTAGAACGACAGCCAATTCAATCAATGAACTTGAGTACCAATAAAGATGAGCTCGTGAATAAAAATACTTGATCATTGACATAAGGCATTACCCTGGAGCTAGCAGCTGTTAGACTAGAGAGAAAAATAGTGGATAGGATAAAACAGCATATCATGGGTAAGAAAAGATGAAACTTGAGAAAGAAAAGAAAGAAAGAGAGACGAAAAGTTAGATGGGTTTTGGAAGAAATTAAGGGAAAGGGTGATTACATACATACCTGAGAAGTGCTAGGGTGGGAGTCGGGAGGCAAGCCTAGTAACACCCTCGCCTCATCGCCCTGCATCTCCTTTCAAATTTCTCCTTACTTGTGCCTTTCACTTTCGCCCTCTTCTTATATTCTAATAATACAAATGTTAAAATGAGGAAAAAAGAAAAAGAAAAAGAAGAACACAAATTTGTTTACCGAATGTTGTACCATCCTTTGACACACAGACAACAATCCAATCCAATCCCTATACCAGAAAATTTACCGTAACTCAGTTCCCGTTGTTGCTTTTCTTTCCTTACCTGAACTCAAGTACTTCTTAATGTTAATTACAATGTTGTACTGCTCATTTTTGTATGGACGGGTGCCATTAATACAGCGTCGAACTCATGCCACGTTCGTTACTCTTTAACCGTTGATCTTCTCTCACATGCGAGTGCTCCCACACTGAATAATAGTGATTCTCGCTGTTATTTTTCTGAAAAATAATTTTACGCTGTTATTGGTCAGTAGTATTTCAGTGTGAGATAATGAAACGACGCTGCTTTACCATCAGGTAAAGAGAAATTGTGAAACCAGTGCAAATTGGAAGCTAAAAGCAAGAATATAGGCGGCGCTGCCTCCTGTCTCCGTTACCAGATTCTGTGAACTGACCACTATGAGTAGACATGGAGGAGTTTTCAAATTGGGTCTCAGTGTTATGTTGCGTTCTTTAAACAACCGACTTCAATCTGCCTCTGCAGTTTCGCATCCAACTCCTATTAAAGCAACCACCTTTCTCCAATCCCACATCGCGGATTTTGCTTCTATGTCTGTTTTCCGCTCCTATTCTACTGGTACCATGCTTGTGTTTATGTAACTGTTCCAAATTTTTGTAAAGTCGTAAAATTTAATCACTTCTTAATATGTTTGTTCTGGTACTGTTTTCTGTGTTAATACCAGAGTTGCATTCAGAGTTATCACATGACCTCATCAGGATCATGGAGGGAAGGTTATCGGCTATTGAGCACAGAGGTGCTTGCCTTGAGAATTTCTTAAACAAGGTCATTTGGGTTATTCTGATTGATCCATAATTTTTTTTCTTTGTTTCTTGCGTATTCTATTTTTAAAGTCGTTTCTTCAACTTCTTTTCATATAAGAGTATTAAGTAATGTCGCATAGTCTGTTGTTGCTTAAAGCCAGAAGCCTCGCCAGCTGAGTATTCAAAGGCTAATAAAGAGCTCAGCAAACTACGCGACTCAATGGAACTTATAAGTGAGCTGAGGACGACGCAGAAGGTACTTTGTTGATTGCATCTCCTTTTCAATGGAAATGTAGTTGACAACTTATTTGATTCATAAGGGTTTGTCATCCTTTAAATGCTCGTTAAAGTTTTTCTCATCTCACTATGTAGGAGATTGATGGTTTGAAGTCACTAATGGTTGAATGTACCGAAGACAAAGACATGTTTGAAATGGCAAATGAGGAACTGAGTCAGGCTATTGAAGAAGAGAAAAGAATTCAGCATTTGCTTCTCAGGTCTTTACTTCCAAAAGATGATGCTGATGAGAGGGACTGTATCCTGGAAGTGAGAGCAGGTAAATACCCTTGGAGATTATTATCAAAAGTAGAGTTCTATTTATTATCAGTATTCCTTTTCTTGTTCCTTTTTAATTTGATTTTTACAGTTCTGAATTTGCAAAGTTTTGGATCAGGAACCGGAGGGGAAGAAGCTTCTCTGTTTGCAATAGACGTATTTAAAATGTAAGACTCTGAACACTTTTAGCTGCATCGCCATACACGGATTATATTATGAGAGTCTTACTTTGAAAACGGTGATCTTGTATAAACTATAACAGGTATGAGAGATATTCACAGAAGAAAGGTTGGAAATTTGAAGTGGTTGAAATTACGGAGTCTGATATGAGGGGATACAAGGTTTACTTTCATTGCTTGTTAAATACTATTTTGCTAGTTTCTGATTTGCCATCTCTTAAACTGTTGTTCCTGATTGTTCATCACTGACAATAGATTATATTTGAAGCCCTAGAATTTGATGCGGAGCTAATTTTTTTGATTGTTTTCTTGTTCGTAAACTTTTTGATCTCCCGTTCAGGAAGCTAGTGCAGCAATTTCAGGGGTTGGTGTTTTTGGGAAACTTAAATTTGAGAGTGGAATTCACAGAGTGCAGGTTTTTTTCTGCTCATTATCTCAAGCATGCGTCACTTGTGGAAGATATAGCTGTTTAAAATCATATATTATTCTTGTGGCAGCGAATTCCTGCCACTGAGAAGTCTGGCCGTATCCATACTAGTGCAGTCTCTGTTGCTATTCTTCCCCAAGCTGACGAGGTGTTAGTCATTACATTCTAAAGTCATTAGATACATCATTTGGAATGTTTGAATTAATATTTTGGGGCATTTTGTTTATCTTCAAGAGTAATCTTGGGAGAGGTGCTAAATTTAATCATGAGAGTTTATTTTCTGCTATGAAATTGTGACATTCTAAGATTCACAAAAAGTCCAATTAGGACAACAAACAAAGGGCATGAAGAGCCATTTCCCTTGCAGTGACACAGTTTATTTGGAGCTTCTGCAGGTAGATGTTCAATTGAGGAATGAAGATTTGAGAATTGACACATATAGATCTGGTGGTTCAGGTGGTCAGCATGCAAATACTACTAATAGTGCTGTTCGAATAACACATCTCCCAACTGGGATAACGGTATCCATACAAGATGAACGATCACAGCATATGGTAAATTTACAATAGTTTCTGTCATTTTGCTTTCCAAGTGATTTGTACCTTTAGATTGGAATTGTCCTCTGAATTTCAAATATCTCACTTGCTATACACAAGGATTGCGAAGTGGTAGTATAAGTGTTACCCGATTTTAACAGTACTTTTTGTTGTAAGTTGTAACTAGCTGTAAATGATGTAATCACAGATTATAACGGGGTGTTGTTGAAGCACTGTGATGTACAAAAGCTGGATAACTTTGGCCATATAAATCATGTATGGTTGGATATTGCAGCTGACTTGCACGCAGGGTTGCATTTCTTTTCTTAAACTGATGTACGACAGGCATGTCAATCGAAAACTATAAGATATAAAAATATTTGACAACGAGTCAGCTTGATAAAAGATAAGAATCTACTAGAAAATTATTTTTTCTTTTATCTGGTGGTAGCAATGTGGTTTACATACCACGGTGACTTAATTGTTCATTATCACATTGCCTGATGTTGTTAAGTCAAACTTAGCAATATGACAGCCATATGATGGTTGATTCACTTGTGCTAGTTTTTCTTCTGATTGTTTTAGAACAAGGCAAAAGCCCTGAAAGTGCTATGTGCAAGGCTATACGAAATTGAAAGGTCAAGACTACAAATGAGTCGATCAAAACTTCGGTCAGAGCAGGTAAAACAATATTTATGATAACTTTTGTGAAGTCAAGAGCTACCATGCTGTCTTTATTCTCAGAATGACTCAAGTAACTTGTCATTTTAATAGATTGGTAGTGGAGACAGATCTGAACGCATCAGAACATACAATTTTCCTCAAGGTCGTGTAACCGATCATCGTATCAGTATAACTCATCATGCAATAGATGACATGATGCAAGGAGAGAGCCTGGACGTATTCATTGATGCTCTTCTTCTGCAGCAGGAAATGGATGCAATTGCATCATTCAGTGCCCTTGACTGAACTTTTTCATTCTACTCCTGGCCTGTTTTGAGTGCCTAGCAGTGGTAGATGTTTTACTTATTACTGCCTTTCTTTGAATAAAAACCTGATATAAGCTGTCATGTTTTTCTTGCCGTACACCTTGTAGGCATCCGAAATCAATTCCAGATTGGAATGTAAAACCCAATACACAGCTGGTTGACAGAAATGTTATTGTTTTTCTTGCCGTACACCTTGTAGGCTTCAAAAATCTGTTCCAGATTGCAATGTTACACCCAATAAACAGCTGTTTGACAGAAATGTTATTGTACCTTGACCTTGAGGTCTTGGTAATAGGAGAAGTTTTTGTAACATAGATATGAAGCAGAATTTGAGATGTACAGGCAATAATTTTGAGTTTGACCCCACACCGTCACCTAATCAAAAGGTGTGTGGATGACCCCCCGCACTTAATTGGATGGCGAAAGTCATGAATTTACTCCGACACCCAACCAGTACGAAGAAAGCTAAATGTCTAATCATGAAAGAAAATAACCCAGAGGACCAAGATGTGATCATTGTACGAATAACATTTTTAAAACAAAACATCTCCTCTTATCTTTCCTTTACCAAGCAAGAATAGAATACCATATTTTGCTTGTGCGAAATAAATAATTATATATATATAGATTCTAAATAAACATTTTCAAATATTTATAACTTCGTAATATGGTTTCTCGTCCATACAAAGACGATGAAAATCTTGTAAGGCGATGGGCAATGCCTGAAGATGCAGAGCAAATCCTGGGGGGTCCAGTATTGTCCGGACTGAAGGAGACAGGTGAACCAATCTAACTCGAGCAACGCCTACCTTCGACACAAGATGGATGAAAAAGCGGGTTTCGCTTAGTTTCTGTCAACATAAGATAATACAAATAGAGAAAAAGATGAAAGCTTTTTCCGGTTTCCTTTATTTGAGCATTTTGGTTCAACAAAAATTGCACCCAAGTCCTCTTCAAGTATAAAAGGTCTACGAAAATGACCAGTCGCGAAATGGGATTGCTTGGAAATCGCAAAAAAATCATGTATTGGGTAATCCTGCCCGCAAAAGTCTCTTTCTTTACTTGCAAGGTAGAAGTTTGGAAAATGTGAAAGAAATAGAACTTTGGTGATTGGCTTGGGGATGAAATCTGTTGGTTCTTTTCCACTATTGGTTAAAAGAATTAAAAGATGTATTAAACAAAAGTTTACATGTGACGCCAGTAGTTCCGGATCTAACAACAATTGGAATCCAATGCAAGACTTTGGAAACAATGAGATTCTGGGTCTTTTAAGAGTTGCAACGTATGGTTAATGAAGTGTTAAAGTTTTGTCTCCATCTGATTATTGGTTTTCGTATTTGGAGTTGGACCTCAAGGTAAAGAGAGTTATGTTGTTAGTTTCTATGTTCGGTTTATCAGTTGCTTACGCCTATAGATCTAAACTAAGCAACGCCAATTGTCTCTGACACAGCCGCAGGCCGTCTCCCAGAAAGCAAACAAAAAGAGAAGATTTTTGCAGTTCATTAACACGCAATCTGACACAGTCCCCAAAACTCAGGGGTGTTAGAATCTAGTCAAGGGAATCAATCAAACTGGAGGACGAGATTCGCACACTTCTTCGATGAATATTATAATCTAAATGACCAACCGGGTCACCCTTATTTCCTCCAAAAAGAGTCGCAAGAAAAGTGTTCAACACTAAAGAAAAGGATTGTTTCCCAGTTTGGTCATTGTTCTTGTTGACATGGGCGATTTTGGTGAAGGGTCTTATGGGTGGAGCTGGGAAGAGAACAAGCAGTTTGAGATGGCTCTTGCTGTGGTTGATGAAGACGACCCGGATCGATGGGGGGTCGTTGCAAGCATGGTTGGGGGCAACAAGAGTGCAGAGGATGTTAGAAAACATTATGTAATTCTTTTGGAGGATTTGCAACGTATTGAGTCTGGCAAATTGGACCATGCACTTGTTGGAGAAGAATCTGAGAGTCTTCTGCAAGTGGACTGTGCACAACCCTGTTCTTGGACCGAAGAAGATCACAAGTATGTGCTAATTTCTCTGGATACGAATTGGAAAGCTTATCATACCTGCTCATTAGTTTGATTTGATTTCTCTTGTCGTTTGTCTCGCCTGTCCTATCATGTTTCCATGAACGTTTTTGGTTAGTATTGGATCATTCCTGCCTAAAGAATGTCACAAAATTTTAGTTCTCTTTGTCCGAAGATATCTTTGTCTTCCACGGCCAATAGCAAGCCCGAGGAAGAAGCGGTAACAATTCTTACGTGTCATGCAGTGACCTAATTTTATCTTACAAAATTCAACTGTTTGGTAGTTTCTATGAACTATCTAGGATCATTCCTGGAATCCATTGTTAATTTATGTAATTGACTGATAATAACCAAAAGAAAATTTTCCATTTCAAAGCTTTCATCCTGGCAGCATTGTCCTCTGTCTGGTTCTTAGGAGATTTGGGTCTAAAGCTCTACAGCTTTCAGTTTAGTCTATTTTGGCGTTAGTCAAGAAACTTGCATGCTCTTTATCTAACCCTGTGGATGCTAATTCAACTTCATAGTCAGTTTCTGGTTTTATACTGTAATTAATAGGGGTGTTTAGTTTCATAGTTTTGGTTGAGCTATCAACAGAGACCAAGTGCCCATATTCATGGATTGTTGCTCCTGTTCTTATCGTTTAATTTCAGAAGTCGCATATCCTCTAGTCTCTTGGATAAAAGAGTGTACATTACCAGCTATTAGGGATTAGTCTAAGTGATAACATGGTAATAACGTTTTCTCATCTACTAGAGTTCAAATTAGGAAGGAAAATCCTTGGCCTAAACGGACTCTGATACCCCGAAAAAGTAAAAGAGTAAGACATGCTTTTTGCATTACATGGCGGCCTGAAGGTTAAGTCTGAGGATGTTGTAGGACATTAGCATTTCATTTTGATGTCTTGAGATGGATATTAGCAGTTCATTGATACGAACTTCAACTGTAATAACAGGATGCTGTTACAAATGAACATAAGCTGAATGGTGGAGCCAATGGCAAATTATCAAAGCAGAATTGTTCCCTGTTAAAGGTCCTACCAGGGAAAATGCCGATGATATGGCCATAAATCCAAGCTTTATCAGTAGCTCATGAAGGTAACTTTTTCCTTTGTAAAGTCGAAGTTTTCAAGTGAAATTCAGATAATTGTAACTTGTAAGGCACAAGTTTCCTCCTGCATCTGTTTCAGAATAAGGACTTGAATTTAAGATTGCCATTTTCTCCTCTTTACTAATTCTGTATTTTGCCAATCTCAGATGTTGCTTGCTTGCTCCACAAATATAGGGTCTAGGAACATGACGCAATTTAGGATCACATCTGTAGTTCTTTAAAGGAAACTTATTCCCTTCTGACAAGTCGTGATGCTTTTCCCTGGTGATGGGGGTGGTGGGATCTTAAAAAAGCGACAAAACACCAACATTGGCTACTTTAATTAGTAAGGAGACAGTTGCGTCTAAATTGGGATAACACTATAGTAGACACGCTTGTCCTTCCAGGGCCTTGATTACCACTAGCTATGGGAATCCCCTGTTCTATACCTTGACGCCACTGGAGTCACATCCATACAGAGTTTCAGATTACTAAATATTAGTTGATGGTCTTGTGTTAGAGACAAAAGATGAAGCTTGTTTTTTCCTTTTTGGCAACTTGAATCTGATTTAAAAGAAATGAGGACCCATACAAATGCCCTTTCCGTTTGAGTAGCAGAAGATCAACATAATGGGTAAATAGCTTTTTTGTGTCAGCCCAGAACTACAGACCTTGGGCCTTCCCCATTACTATATCGAACGGGGATTGAAATTAACACCTTAGCCTCAATGATTTTTCTGGATGCCATTTAACTTGATCGTGCTTTTCCAAATGCGTTTACATTTCAGTTCAGGTCTGAGCTGCATAATTATCTGCTTCGTATAAGGAAATAGAATAGACCAAAAAAAGAAAACAGCACCAAATAATAGAATCTGTTTATCCATATTTGCATTGCGTTTTGATATCACTTGTTGGGCTTTGATACTATTTGTTAGGGCTCTAAATAAATAACACTCACAAGACATCTAAGATTACTCAACTCGTAACAAATTATTCAAACAATAAAAATGACTAAAAAATTACAAACATAAAATTTCAATGTAGACAACTTTTCATTTTATCATGGAAAACTCTTTAGTATAGAATTAAAATTACGGGACAAATTGACAATACCATCTATTAAATCAAATAACAAGATATAAACAATAAAGTTTTCGAGCTCTCTCATTTAAGAACACTTCATAAGATAACTACAACTAATCTATCTCTTTAAGCTTTCTCTAAAACTCTATCTTACAACTAATCTATCTCTAAAACTCTCTCAAAAGAATTGTGATAACCACCTCGAGAATTGAGTATTATATATAACGTGTGTGTGTGCGCGTGTGCGTCCGTGCGTAGATTCGTGCGAGTGCGTGTGTGTGTAAGAGAGAGAGAGTGAGGGTAAGCTTTGGAGTAACTAGTAAAGTTGCTCTTTTGTGACCATAAGGTCATAGGTTTAAGTCACGGAAACAATTTCTTTATAAAAATACAAAGGGAAGGTTGTGTACATTATGACCCTCTCTAGATTTCGCAAAGCGGAGAGCTTTGTGTACTAGGTACGTTGACTTTGTGTGTGTGTGTAAATATATACACACACACAAACATATATACTAATACTATTCATAAACAAATTTTAGAAATCAAACTTTAATAAAACTATAATTGAACAAAGGTATTTAAACTCTAAAACATTTCTCTTATTGATTGTTTTTGTATTATTCAACTACTATCTTCAAATCTTCAAAAGGATAAGATTTATCACATACACTCCTTTTAATCTAATGAGATAGTTAAGACATCCAAAGTTTAGATTTAGTGGAACTAGTCAAGTAAATATCCATAAAATGGGGCTAGACTCACAACAATCTCCTCCTTCAATCCATTTTGGAGGAGAAATATGCCACCCCAAAAACATCACTTAAATATCATCCTGATGAGCTTACTATAAAGCTCAAGCTTATTCCCAAGAACCATCTTCCTCAGCTTGTCGACACTATTCTTGTACCATTTCTTAGCAGCATGTTTGAGTCCTTAAAATTTCTTCTTCAACTTCTACACCAAGCCTCTTTTCCTTTGACTTTGAGTGATTGAACTTCTTAAAGATTCTTTGGCTCCTCTTTGATAGTGGCTAGGAGATATTTTGGACTAGGATATCTCATTGAAGGCTTCTTCTCTCTAATTGGACATCTTTTAACATTTGAACGGGTTGTTTCCCTTGCTTATAATGCTTATGGTCCTCTTTCACATCACCCACATGATGTGTCTTATGTGACTCATCACTATTATATTGCCTCTAATCATTATCATCCTGTGCTAGCTCATATTCACCTTCTTCACTTGTAGGTTGATCATCAAAAGTTGAAACAAGGATAAAATTCACATTACCAAATGATGAATTGTTGGATGTAATCTTGTATTCATTAATGAGATTTGCATCTAATTCATGTTCATAGAGGACTAAGTCCTCACTTCTAACAACCTTTTGTTTTCCAAGCTATAGAGACTATAGCCAAACTCCTCATCATTGTATCCAATAAATATATAAGGGGCAATCTTTGAATCTAATTTTAATATTTACTCTTTTAGCATGTGCTATAAAGCCTAGCATTTGAACAACCATCAAATATGAATATGTTAGATCCTTCCCTTTTCACACTCTCTCGAGAATGTCAATCTCCAAAGGGACTATAAGAGTTCTGTTGATCACGTATATAGTGGTTTTGATCGCCTTAACCTAAAACAGACTCTGGTAGTTTTGACATTCGAAGCACACACTGAACCTTCTTCATAATGGTATATTCATCCTTTTAGTATCACCATTGTGTTGTCGAGTACTAGGTTCCGTCTTCTCATGTCTTATGTCGTGTCTTGCACAATACCCTTTGAAACTCATTGGAGGTATACTGGCCTTTATTGTCAGTTCGGATACACCATAGCTTCCTCTCTGTCTCCCTTTGTTGGTTTTTTTTATAAGGAGAAGATATGTATGGAGAAGACTCTCAATCTTTATTTAATAGAAGCTTGTCAATTTATACAGTCTTTCTCTAACCAAAATTCAAAAATCAGATAACACCTAATCTAAATCAGCATAAAATAAAATCTAATTTATTTGTTAGCTATCATAAAAATATCTCTAAACTGATTCTTAAAATCAAGCACTAAATATCATAATCAAATTTGCCTAAGACGTAGTCTTTGACCATTTATTTCATAAGAATCTGCAAACCTAAGGGATTTTCCAACAAACTCCTCCTTGCCTTAGGAGTTGCAGAGCTTTAATGTTAAAATAATTCATCCTCCTCAAGTCGATCGTTTACAGCTTGCTTGGCTTTTATCACATTTTGTTGCGCTTTACATATCCTTTCAACATGTCCTAATTGTCCACACTTGTTGCATCTTACATCTGGCCTCCACCAGCACTTGTGTTCTGGATGATTTGTTTTTTGGCAATACGCAGATGGTGGAAAACTCTGAGCATTGTTGTTATTAATTCTTTTTTTTTTGTATGACTTTATTAGAAAAGCGCCTTCCACGATTCCTTCTTGCCTCATGAGTCTCCTTTGTTCTTGTGCCTGTAATGCACTTAACAATTCTGCCAAACTAATTTTTTCCAAATCCTTTGAGTTTTCGAGTGATGAAATTGTAGCCTCAAATCTTTCTGGGATAGTTACTAGAATTTTTTGAACTATTCTAGAATCCTCAAAATTAGAACCAAGAAATCTTACGTTATTGGCAATAGCAATGAGCCTGTTGGGGTAATCTTTGATCGTTTCTGACTCCTTCATTTTTTTTATCTCAAATTCTCTAATCAAGTTGAGCATTTGCATTCCTTTGATTCTTTCATTCCCCACATATTCTTCTTTTAAGAAATCTCAAATTTCTTTGCTCATCTTGAGCGTCATAATTCTGGAAAAAATTGTTGGCGTGACTCCTAAAAACAAGCAAGCTTTTGCTTTGGATTTCCTCTGTTTCTTTTCTTTGTGGATTTTGATTTGAGCCATCGCTAGATTTGCAGGCAAATCCGAAACGCCGTAGTCTTCATCTACAGCTTCCCACAAGTCATTTGCTTCAAAGAAGGCCTCTATTCAAACAACCCAACCTAGATAATTTCTTCCATCAAACACTGGTAGAGTAATGGCACTAAAAGATGATTTTGGATCCATTATCGTGTGGTGTTTGATTTGTGGTGTGGGAAAGCGTAGAATGAGTTATGGGTTATAGTTATAGGTTTGTAGGTTTAGAGGTCCCTTAAGATCAAGAGAGCTCTGATACCAATTGTTGGTTTTTTTTGTAGAAGAGAGATATATGGAGAAGATTCTCATTTATTTCATATCAGCTTTGGGTTTAAATAGTTGAGAAAGCTAACAAGAATTTAGAAAAATAAGTAATCCTAATCACGATCCCTATAAATCACATAACAAATAACAATCCCTATAACTATACCCATAGTTATAGGGATTGTTATTTGTTATGTAACAACGTAAGATTACATATTGACTTGGACTTTTATTTAAAAATGAAAAACATAGCAAGCACGTGCATAAATTTAAAGAAAACATTTTAACAATTCTTAAGGCTTATGCCAGGTAAATACTTCTTTTTTATGATTCCAATAATCAGAGATTTTTCTTGAATGTTTTCATGGAGATCTCGCAGGTTGGATTGTTTCACAGGTCGATCGTCTCGCAGGTTGAATCGTCTTGCAGGTTGGATCGTCTTTTCTCGCAGGTTGGATCGTCTCCCTTTCGTAGGTTGGATCGTTTTTCCTTCGCCTAAATCACAAACTCAAAGGTTCGCCTAAACCACAAACTCAAAGGTTTTGTTGGGATCGTCTTGTAGGTTGGATCGTCTCTTCTCGTGTAGCACCTCCTTCTTCACTCAAACCATAAACTCAAAGGTGTTGCTGGTCGATGCTTTTCTGGAACAGCCACTGAACTAAATGCTTCTGCTTCAAGAAAGTGTAATATTTCAGAGGACCAACATTCAGTTTTAATCCTTTGAGTGTAGTTCTTGTAATTTGTAATAAAATTGTCTCTCAAATGAACAATGTATGATTCTCTCAAGTGTTTGGTGAATGGTTGTGGTTTCAGATAACAACTGTAAAATTTCTTCTAAAACACTAGAAATGGATTTTCAGAACCAGTGTCTGTTTCTTTCCACTCTAAGCTTTTTCTAGAACACAACTCCAAATCAATTCAAGATAAGCGAAAAAAATGGAAAACAAAGGTTTTTTCAAAGATTGAAGAAGAACAACTTTTTCATATATTTTTGCGTCTGATACAAGATGAAGTAAATTGGAGCTTTTCATATTAGCTCTTACACGTTTTTTTCCGACCACACTACATTAATGGCTGACAATGAAAATAAAATGGTAATTGAGGAACAAGATTTTGACATATTTCTTGCTCTCATTGGTTCAACAAAAGTAATTAAAATGTTGCTTTCTGAAATGTAAAAAACTCTGACATTGTATCAACTAGTGATATTAGAGGCTGCAGAAAGGAAAAAACAAAACTCTGATATTGCAGGGACCAAAAGTTGCATGATGTACGGAAATGAGCTAACCTGATCACTTTTAATGGCAATTAACATATTGGTTCTGAATTTTTCTGCTTCTTTCATTGAAACTATCTAATCTTGCTTCAGGTTTTTTTAACAGATCAAAAAATTTCAACTCTACATCTGCTTCTCATTTTCTGGTTCTTCATCTTTCAGGTTTCCAATGCAACTTGCTTCAACTCTTCCACTCTTCCTGCTTTGGTCTTCAATCATTTGAACTCTATTCCTTTGATTCATGCACTTCTAAATTATTCCCAAAATCATCATTTCTAGCTTCCTTAGTAATCTGGGAACCTTCTTCTTCTGTCTTCCTCTCCTCTTCACCTTGACTGATCTAGCTAAATCTTCCACAAGCTTCAGTATAGCAGGCTGCATGAAACAACACAATTCAACAGGAGATGCTTTATTCTTTAGTAAGTGTTACTTATCTTGTAGGTTTATTATAGGTTTAACAACTTTCAACGCTTAAGGAACTATTCATTTTGGTCTCTGAATTTTTCTTCCTCTTTGTTGGTTGCATTGTGACCCTTTCAATCTCCAAGTCTTCTCCTTCTTATTTAGCAAAGCTGCAGTAGGATGAAGTAAGTTGGAGGATTGTACTTGATACAATTTTAGTTCTACTTCTAATATAGTCACTTAAAACTTGGCAAATATGTACATATTGAATATTAATGCTCATTAAAATTTTAGGTAAGAGCTACAATTCAGCAGATTGAAAGTATGATCAACCATTGCTTGGCAATACATCAAAAACTGGAAGCTTTGTTACGTGATCTTCCTAGAACAGGAGATGTTCAAGCTTTTAAAACAACTCGTAAGACTACAGACAATTGGTTAAAAGAGCACTCAAAGGCGCTGAAGCCATTGATCTTATTCTTGCATTCTTCTCCTCAAGCTGCTCATATAGTGCAAAAGGTTCATTTGCAATTTAGTTTTGCAGATTGTCTTGCATATGCAAATATCATTTTCAGATTAATATTCTATTTGCACAGGTCGAGGAATTACTAGAGAAGGAGAGAGAGTTGCAAGTGAGGCTAATGGCCAAAGACTCAACTGTAGCATATACATATATACACATAGTCATTAAACTTTTTTCCTATATGTATACACACATGACAATTGAAAGTTTTTCGTTATATATACATACACACACGTAGCCACCAAACTTTTTTCTTATATATGTACACACATGATCACAAAACTTTTTTCCTATAAATATACACACATAGACACCAAAATGTTTGCTATATATATGTGTTTATATACACACACACATGACAATCAAACTTTTTTCTTATATATATACATGCATGGTCACTAAACTTCTTTCCTTTATACATCCTGTTATGACTTGGATTATGAAGCAACAAGAGTCAAAAGCCCACTGTCATGAATGAGCCTAAGAAGCAAAAAGAGCCCATTATTGAAGTGAGCCAAAGGAATCAGCAACTTACTCGGCTAATATAAGGAGCAATAGAATAGTAAAGGGGGATGCTTATCTGTTATGCTATTGTGCAACTCTGTTTCTCATCTCCTATTTCTCTCTATTCCTCATCTCTTTCTCTGTTTTTGTCTCCCATCCCGTTCTTCCTCTTCTCTGTTTCTTCAGCTTTTGTAATTCCATTTTTATTGAATATCAATGAACCTTTTCTCTTAACTCCTACATGTGTTATTCGGTTACTGTTATTTGCTGCTTGACAACTACTAAGTTGCAGCGATCACAACATTGGTGCTTTCATTGAACCTCTGCGTAGATGGCAGAGCATCAACACCAACTTCATTTCGACGCCCTCGATGATAACATTCAGGCCATACACCATGGTCTCACCAAGCTTATTTCGTCTTATGCCGAGAACAATCTTCTTCTTCGAAAGATCTTGGATCTACTCCCAGACTCCACAAATCCGAACCAGCCACATGATGAACCTAAAGTGTTCGATGAAATGCTGGAAAGAGTCAACACCGTCACAACGGAGATCGAACCTATTTGTGCATCAGCTCTCCTCCCTCCTCTCCCAAACCAAAATTCTCCTGATGCGGCAGCAGTCGTACAACAAGTTGATGGACCTGCTGAAACGTTTGATCAACTGCCGGGTCGAATGGAAACCGTCACAACAGCGAGCTTGGAGGGTATTTACGGTCTGGTTGCTACAGCCGCGGTGTTCGATGAAACGCCGACGTTAAAAATCACTAAAACTGAGGACACCGTTGATACCGAACCTGTGATTTCTTCACCAGTGGCAACCGAACCTATTCATGCACACAAGGATTTGATTCCAACACACAGTCCGAGTTCAGTGTTTAGTAATTCTACATCGAGAGAATATGGTGCTCAAGCTGTGGAGTTTGAACCGGTTCGTGAAACAAACCATTTCGAAGACAACCAAATGCCGTCTCAAGAGATAGTTTCGGGTGAAATTCAGCCTGCTTGCTTGATGAGTTTGTGGGATCCTTTCACTACCTGTTTTGATTTCGGAGGACGGTATGTTTCTCGCGCTCTTCTAATTGGTTTCGAATTCGGTATCGGGTATGCGCATCGAGTTTTGAGAACTGTAGGCAAATATTTTCATATAGACAGTCAAGTTGAAGTTGGAGTTGATGACTTATTCCTAACTCATGCTTTTGTCCAAACTAAGACTTTTGATCTCGGTATTTCTCTTGTCAATGAAAAGCTATTGCTCGATTGTCGGTTACTTGTCTTTGCCGACCTACATGCTATTAAACTGTGGCCATTTGTGATCAACTTTGGGATGTTCGTGACTGATATTAGTTACAACCAGAAGCTTGCTGCCTTCTTTTGGAAAACAATATTCGAATTAGTTACCTTGGTTGTTATCGAAGTTGCCATCGTTTTCAACAGAACACTACATGAGGCTCCAATAGTTTGGACTATAACATCTCATGAACAGATGGTCCAACCTGATACTGCTCATTTCCTCCTTATACAACTCACGTCTTATTCCATTAGATATGAGATGATTCTTGAACAAGCACATACAAGCTGTTGCAAAGTACTCAAAGCTTGTCTTTTCCAAAAATTTTCATTGTTGGGTGCCTTGTTGGTTGCAAGTTCTTGTGATACCTCAATTATTGACAAGAGTATGTCTTTCAAACCGAGTTTTGCGGGACAATTCTTTGCTGCAAATGGGTTCACTGAGATTACATTTAGTGATTTTTGTGTTGATTTTATGATGGGGATGATGAACTTCAAGCTGTCATTTGCAAGTACGCTACACCAAGCTGTGTTTATTCCCAAGCACTTGGCTCTGTACAATGGCAAAATTCAAGCAGTGCATCGACTCACTGTGCTAGCTGAGTTCTTCAGGTTGCATTTACAGCTTAGGGGAAGGTATTTTGGTCCTTGTATCATTGTGAGTAGGGTGGGAGAGGTAGTGTACGAGCTCGAGTTATCAGACTCCACTTGGATTCGTCCAAAGTCTCATGTTTCATTGCTTAAAGGTTGTGTTGAGCACCTTGAACAGCACGTTCAACCCTTAAATCTTGTTGACATTGATGCTTCTTTAATGCTACAACCGACATCGGTACTTGCGAAACTTATGGTGCATCAGGCTACTTTGGCAACAAAGACAATATCTTCATGCTTGAGATGGATGTTACCTTTGGTTCCTATGGCTTCACAATTAAAGTCATGATTATTGCTTCACGCTATCATCCTTGCGGACAAGGATGTTTTCGAGGGGTCGGTAATGTTATGAATGAGCCAATGAATCGATAGGGCCCGTTATGAATGAGCCCATGGGGCCGGTTTTGCACAACGTTAGCACAAGATATATACGAGGAATCGCAAAAGGAAAAGGTCATGAAAATGGTTATGCAGATTCTCTCTCTTTCTCATCTCAATTCTCTATGTTTCCTCTTCTCATCCCTTTCTAGTTAATCTCTCTGTTAGTTGCTACATATTTTTCCTTTGAAGAACACTTTGTAATCCACTGTTTAATCAATATCAGTCCACTAGATATTTCCCTGTTGCTCTGTATTTGGCTTGTGTTCTCTGTTTATACTAGCATTCACAACACTACCACGTTAATCTCCTTTTGCTGCTTCCACCTCCTGCTTTCTTCTTCATATACAGCTACTACTTGTCTTCCTCCTGGTGTGTGTGGAGAGTCTACGTTGTAAGTAGAGGATAGTATAATGTGAGTAGAGAATCTCAAGTAGCCCCACGTTCCTTTTTTCTCCTCCAGCTAAATGTATTTAATCTCTATCCAGCTACCTCACGTTGGAGTCTCCAAATGGCTAACATGTATTCTTTAACCCACCAGCCACTAACGTTGTCACTCCCCAGCTCAGTTAACTCCACGCAGCTGCTTCCTCTTCACGCAAGACTCACTCCCTTTTCCCAGCTGTAACGTGTCTTCTTAAAAACTCCCCTCTTCACGCACCAGCTGCTTCTTTTCTCCCCCAACTGTTGCTTCGTTTGTTGCTGTCAAAGAGTGAAGGTTCCTTGTGTTTTCGGTGGAGGGCTGTGTATGAATGATTGGTTTATTTTGCCAGCGCCCCTTCCCCTCTTTCATGCCACCAGTTGTTCCTCTCTTAACGCCACTAACTGCTTGATTTTTTTCTCTCTTTGTCTCATCATTTTGACTAAACTCCATCCCTCATTCACGCCTAAGCCTCTCTTTTTTTTAATCTTTTCTGCTTCAGCCATCTTCTTTTGTCTTTTATGTATTAGAAGTCTATATTCTCAAGCTCTCCTTTATTTGCTACCGCCACTGCCTTTGTTTCCTTTCAGCTGCTATACAATTCTTTTAATTTAGCCTGACATGTTTTTAGCTCACATTTTCTTCTTTTAACCGCACATCACACACCACTCACTAACATGTTGCTGTCACACACATCTTTATTTTCCAGCCCCTCTTCATGTCACACACTACACTTACATTGCTTCAGCCCACCTTTTACTACAGCCCACATTTAAATGAATGTCCATACCTTGCATGGGCGTGAGAGTGTACATGAAAGGTTCCAAATCTAGTGTGTACCTAAAATTAAAATAAATAACTCTTAATTAGTGCAATTTAAATATTAAATGGACAATAGTTTAGCAAATTATGTATCAAAAATTAATACAAAAATGTCCATTAACAGAGGGTCTTGAGGTGGTAGCAAAATATGGAGTGATGAAGATCATCTCTGGTGCACTTGTGGTATTAAGGGAGTACAGATGAATAATATATTGTATCATTATCTGGGTACTACTGTTATGGAAACAACAATAGCAGTTTCTAGTGATGAGGAGTTAGAAATAACCAGATATGGCATATACGCTTGAGGCACGTAGGTGAAAAATCTTTGAATCTCTTAGTAAATCAAGCATTGTTGAAAGGGTTGAAGACCTACAAATTGGATTTTTTGAGCATTGTGTCAAAGGAAAGAAGACAAGGGTAAAATTTGGTACAACAATCCATTATACTAAGGGTATTTTGGACTATGTTCACTCTGATGTGTGGGGACCTTCTAAGACAACTTTTTTGGGAGGAAAACACTATTATATGACCTTTGTTGAAGAATTTTCCTAGAGAGCATGGGTGTATACTTTGAAGACTAAGGATGAAGTGCTAGGAGTTTTTCTCAAATGGAGGAAGATGATGGAAATTCAAATAGGCCAAAGGATTAAGCGTCTCTGTACAAATAATGGTAGGGAGTACATGAGTGATCTATTTTTAAAAGTCTTTGAAGATGATGACATTGTCAGACACTTCACGATTAGAGATACACCACAACAAAGTGGGGTGATAGAATGTATGAGCCAGACATTGTTAGAGAAAGTTTAGTGTATATTGTCCAATGATGGGTTAGGAAGAGAATTTTGGGCTGAAGCTGTTACCTATGCTTACCATTTAGTACTATTGGTGGTAAAACGCCATTGGAGAAATGATTTGGAAAACCTGTTATAGATTATGATTCCTTATATGTGTTTGATTCCATTACATACTACCATGTTAAGGAGTTAAAGTTGGATCCACGTGTAAAGAATGTAATTTTCATAGGGATCACCTCTGGTGTGAAAGGATGTCTTCTTTGATGCTCAGAGTCAAAAAAATAATTTTTACTAAGGATGTTACCTTTGATGAATCTATCATGTTAAGAAAGATGACAACTGAAAATATTGAGCGAACAGATAGTACTCTAAAACATGTGGAGTTTGAAAGACGAATTGTTACTGTAACAAATGATGAAATAGATGTAGAAACTCCTGTGGTAGAAGAGGAGTCAGATGAAGAAGAGGTTCTAACTTAAGAATCTCCACAACAATAATTACCAATTGCATTGAGAAAGCCAAAGAGGAACACTCAAGTACCTACTAGTTATATTAATATGATGGCATATCTATCTCTAATTGAAATTGATGACATTCCTACCACTTATAAGGAAGTAGTCCAAAGTTCAGAAGAAGATAAGTGGAGGATAGCCATCAATGAAGAAATACAATCCCTTTATAAGAATCAGACGTGGAAGCTAGCTAATCTCCCGAAGGGAAAGAAGACAATTGGATGCAGATTGGTATATACAAAGAAAGATGAAATTCCTGACAAGAATGATGTTCGCTAGAAAGCAAGGCTGGTGGCCAAAGGCTATGCTCAGACGGAGGGTGTTGGGCCCCGTTTCCGAAGCCCAACAATTGATCCGGAATCAAAAAAAAACATAAGCGGGTTTCTAATCTCTTTAACCTCATCGAATAATCCTCATTCTCATAACATCTCAAGCCACAAAGGCGAGCTCACACAACGAAATCACAACAATTCCAATTAACTTCCTCAAAATGGTATCTCTTAGTCTCTAGTTTATGTAGA
This sequence comes from Erythroxylum squamatum, assembly GCA_025629845.1. Classification (NCBI taxonomy): domain Eukaryota; kingdom Viridiplantae; phylum Streptophyta; class Magnoliopsida; order Malpighiales; family Erythroxylaceae; genus Erythroxylum; species Erythroxylum squamatum. The sequence goes on along the minus strand of JAOTBA010000004.1, from coordinate 5,371,726 downwards.
AACAAGAACCACCTCATTCAGAGCTCTATAGCTCAAGATATGCTTAAAAACCCAATGTATGTTCATAGCCCGATCAAGCTCTCCAAACCGACCCCTCACTTACTTTCCATCAAACTTTATGACTTTAAATCCAAAAGCTATAAATTTTTATGGAGAGGTAGAAAAACATGTTAGGACTCTAACGCTTTAAGAATCACCTCAATCGGAGGTTGGACCAAAGAGTTATGGCCAAACGAATCCAACATGTTCATATCCTTATTCCCATTGAACATACTTTGGCGCAAATGTCATAACTCTCACTATAGGTGTCGGATTGACTTCATTTTTATACGGTTAGAAAGACGACATCTAGAGCTACAACTTTTGTGAAGACACAAAATTTACATTCTATCGTTTGGAGGGTCAAAATATACGAACTATGTGATCCAACACGATCAGGCCGTGTAACCTTCGGGTGAAATTGTGTCACTGCGCCCAAAAACACACGGCCCGTGTGATTTTACACGGGCAGTGTAACATCTCACCCCCCGACAGGAAGGGTAAAATAGTAAATTTGGCATAGGATGAGATGGATTGGAATGACTTAGGACTGTTCATGCATAATAGGA
>JAOTBA010000004.1:5301406-5321633 GCA_025629845.1 Erythroxylum squamatum | reverse complement strand
CATTGACAGTCACATTATTTACAAGTAGTTCACCCAATTCACAATCAAGTAGCAGTTCAACGATCGATCAGTACAGAATTTCAAATAAAACAAACAGTAAAAGGAGACCATCTCGGTCTACTCACAGTATGTTCCAGATTAGTAACTGCTTTCCCGATCTGGAAACGTTTGAATGCGGGCGCTCAGCCTGCACAGTTCATTTATACAAGACACGCACGTCACAAATTGTACAGTTCTAGTGCACGTGCCTGTTTGTACAGACCGTAACTGAATGACCGCCCTAGCACGCCACTTTCGCGGTCACGAGCTCGGACATCACCCTCGATGTCGGGTTCGGGTCTTGCGGGAGTAGGGTGCTACATTACATCTTTATGTTATCCTCATATTCTTTATGGGGATGAGATATGTGATAATATTCCATCAATAATTGCAAAAACTGGTGCACATTTAGTTATCACATGCTAGTGTTGAAAACATTGTTAGTAAACTTTATTTGAGACTTTTATAGAGAAAAATCTCCATCCAAGTGACTATCATGCTATTTCGAACACTGAACATATGACGTGAGACACGAAAACCTTAAGTATCTCCCTCATATGAAGTCTGAAGCATGAAAATTAACTCAAAATTGGCTTTAGAATGCCTCATTACTTATGTAATAAATCCCAAAAAATTTTAAAAAAACTAACTTTATAAAATCCCTCGACCTGGAAACTGACCTAAAGTGACCTGAGGTATCTTTAAGAGAATATTGAAAATTTAAGTATAGCTGGCCTTGACGTCAATGTGCGTGTGGTGCAACACATGCCAACCCCGACGCATCTTTCAACTATATGGCGTGTACAGTGTAGGAACCAGAGGCACACCGACTCGCTCCTATCATCTGACGCATGGGACATATGGCTCGTGCTTGTTCACACATATGGTTGCCTTTGTTTGGCGTGTAATGCACACGCCAGAGGTACCACCCAGTGGTAGGTACTATGCAGCCGTTGGGAGCGTGCACCACACGCGTGACGGTTCCCTCCCCCTTGCTAAAAAATGTGATTTTTGGAGAGTTTCGGGTTGGTTTTTTATACTCCAAGACTCGTTTTTAACCCATTTTTCAAGGCTAAACACATGTATACCACTTTCATGCAACAATAAGCAAGAAAAAACTAAAAAGTAGAACTTTATTCTTTGAGAACCTGATGGAGAAAAATAAAACAATCTTCGTTTTTAACTACCCGATCACGTAACCGCTTTAATACCACGTGTAACACGTATTATAGGCCTTAGTACGTGTCCCAAATTGAACATGAAAGGGAAAAAACGAAGAAATGAGAAATATACCTGATTTCAGTTCCATGACTTCAAATGAGCTTTCCAAAGTTGAAATAAGCGCGAATCGGCATCCATCTTCACAAGGTCTGCTCAATGGGACACGTTAAAGCCTTTTTGTAGCTTTCTGCATATGTGAACCTCTAAATGGGTCAGAGTATACTTACATTCAAGATTCACTACAGCAGTTACAGGATATCTTAACCTTTTTTATATGGCATCCATATGATGGTGCCTAATATGAGTCCGGTCCACACTGATCGAGGTTTATATTCCTCCTAGACTGCAGTCCATTAATCCAAATCATTTATTGGGCCACTTTATTATCTTTATCTAGATCAAATTACGTAACTTAACTGATAAGTTATTAAAAACTGAAAATGACAATTAATTGTTGTCCACTAAATGGGAAATTTTCTAACAATCATATTTAGTTCATATGTAAAATGATTATCTTTACTACATATGTCTACTATAGATTTTAACTTGTTAGAATCCATGCTCCATCCACTACATAACATGACTCAATTGGATATTTCTAGTGGCCATTTGCAATACTCGATGTTCATGTGATTAGATAAAATATTAAATATATGTAGCTTAGTTTTAAATTTTATATTCATTTTTTTTTTGTAAATTAAGAACTAAATTTGCTCTATGTTTTATAGTATACATGTTTGTCTTACCCTATCATGAAATTATAACTTGGCATCATTCAAATTTGTCCTTTTAATTAATTTTGTCTTTAGTTTTTTTTTAACATCCAACTTTTTTCAACCACTTCTAAACTTGATTGTGACGTTAAATTTTTCAATATCTAACTTTTTCAGACACTTCTAAACCCACTCCTGTGACTGTTGTAATGATAATATCTAAATATATAAAATTCTCATCATCTACTAATGTAACAATAAGTTCAAATGTTGAAAATTTGGTTTGCTATTGTGGTTAAAAGCCCCACTAAGGACTTCATAAAGTGATCATAATCCTAATCGGACATTTTAGGGATGCTCCAATTATCCAGTGAGAATATATTTGTTACTATATTAAAAATTTGTGTTTGAAGTTTATATAATGAAATAAAATATTTTAGGATGGAAGATGCAACTTTTTTAAATAGTGCAATGATAAATTTATTGAGAGTGATAAACATATGAAGATACATGCAGATTCTCATGCAATCCCAACAATAATTATCCAATTTCCTTTTAATTGTATTTGATTTTATTGTATCTGATTTTATCTTGTGATCTTCGTTATCTTTACAGATATCATATACATGTATAAATACAGTGTAAAGTTACACATATCATGCAATACAATACAATACACTTTCAATCACTTTCTTCTGTTTCTTCAACACGTCTCTCTCCTTTGTCTCCAAAGCAAGCTTCATCTTCTTTGTCTCTTCATCTCCATAATCCTACGGTGTTGGTGTCACGAATATCTTCATAGCCTTGTTCCTTCGGTGGTGTTCATCATCTGGTATTGATTTTTCTCTTCACATTATTAACTGAGTGGGTTGTATTTGAAGCTGAAGAAGTGATCGTTTCTCCTATGTTGGGATTGGATTTGTGGATTTTGGTGGATTATCTGACTAATTGTGTGGGTTACTATTGTCCTACGTTGAATCTGAATTGAATTGATATTGACGCTTCCAAGTGTATTGACTGCGTTTTTTGACTGATTGTGGGTTGTGTATTTGTGGTGATTTCTTCAACGTGAGCCTCAGTCCTTGCTGAAATTTGTGTTCATTGGGTTGGTATCTAGACCTTGTACTTCTTGTATTGCTGGTTTCTGATGAATTGACATTGAAGTATTGGCAAAAACAAAGAAAAGATCTTATACCCAGCCTCGGAGCAAAAGACAGTAGCTCCTACGCGACGTTCGAGTCGTTTGCAGTTTCATCCGGGATCTGGCAGAAGTGTTATAGGTGTAGGGTCCTCTTCTGCAGTGCCTATTGACATCCCCGATGTCCAGGATCAAAATGATCCTATTGATGATGTTGCTCGAGTGATCGAGTCCATGGTGAAAGACTCCTCTTCAGATTCCGAAGTACCTCCTTCAATTCAGTCTGATCTACTGCCAGTACCTCCTCCGGCTCCAAGATGGTGCACTAAGGTGAAGTGTAGCAAGTCTGTACGACCACCTGGATATTGTCCTTCAATCAGACTGCCAGTAGACAAAGCGTTTTCTTTCATTTTTTATACTTCAACTGCTGAGCATAAATAGAATACACTGTCAGATATTGGGGTCGTGATGGATCGACCAATCAATTTGGATGAATTTCAAAGTCATGGTCTGCATGCTTTACATTCAGAATGTTCCTTGTTACATGCCTCCCTCCTTCCTCAACATTATGACTCCGTGCTGGTAAAAGAGTTTTACTTAAATTTGACAAGTGATATTATGAATGTGGATGCTGTCTCTTTTGGAATTGTTTATGTGAGGGGGCGGATAGTTTATTTCGATGCTACTTGGTTGAATGTGTTTTTGGGCTTTGATAATATGATTGATGATTTATTATATGATGATGAATGGGACGTCTCAACTGATCAGATTGCCACAGTTTTAACTGGTGGCAAACTCATTGCTTGGCCATCCAATTCTGTTCTCCGGTCATCCATGCTGACCTAGAAATATTTTGGCTGTTCAAGTTGATTGTATCTAATTGGCTGCCAAGTACTCATGTCGTGACAGTTTATTTGGCCCAGGCCAAGCTTCTTTATGCGATTGGAATGGGAGTCAGTTTCAATCTTGGGCGCCTCATTATCGACACAATGCTGTTCATTGAGAGTAAGCCCCACTCTCTTTTATACTTTCCATTTTTAATTTCACAATTTCTGTATTCCCATGAGGTACCTAGGCTTGAATCGAGCATTTTGGAGTCTGTCCCCTTGATGAATATTTCTCCACGGATTTTCCAGCAACCACGGGTGGTGGACTTGCCTATGTTACTACAGGTCCTTCGGATGCCTCGGGAACCTCCACTGTCAATCCCCATGCCGCCTTATTTTCTGAGCTTGAGCAGTTTGAAGGGGTTCTTCAAGCCACCACTGAAGTCATTCGTCACTTGAAGCATCGAGTTCTCCGTTTTCCGGGGGCTTCTTAATTTTTGGCTTTTTGACATCTGTTGTCTCAAAGGGGGAGAACAAAGATAAGCCTGTACTTCTGTTTTTTCTTCTTTTTTTGTCTTTTGTTGATTGGATTTGGCTTCTATTGATTGGACTTGGCTAGTGCTTATGTACTTAAATATTGCATTGAGGGGGAGCAAAAAGAATCTTATTATATATGTCCAATTATCCTTTTATGTGTAGTTCTTGAGTTGAGACAAAAATGCCAAAAGGGGGTAGATTGAAAGGATATATTTTATATATATCTCATTTAATTTTGGCATTTTACATTGGACATATAAGATAATTAACATTATTTTATAGATTGAAGATTACATCTACGGTAGTAATTAAAAAGGTGTGTATTGCTCCATATCCTTATTACTGAAGAAGTCTATCTCAAATATGCATCCTATTTTCAGTGGATTCTTTGAAATCTATCAAGATATGTGAATATTTCCTTGGTGTGTAGGAAGTCTAGGTGATTACGTACTTGGTGAGTAGGAAGTCTATGGGTTCACGCAAGTGGAAAAAATCTAGAATGTTTTTTGACGGCAAGTTGTGGCTGTTTAGGTTTTGTTGATGCTGCATTAGTCACTGGTGTAACAAGGTGTGTTTTTGGCTGATTGCACATGTGTGTTAGGCTGCACTTTATCACACGGTCAATATATGATAAGCAGTCCACGTATGTCAACAGCAGGTGCTGATGTTCTGTGTCTTTGAAGAAGATTACTGGGTGCAGCAACTTGATTTATTTAGTTGAATAACTTCAGATCTATTTCTGGAGAGCTTATCAATCTGGGAAGTTGTCTTTCTCTATTTTTATTTATTATTGCTTTGAGTGAAAATAGTTAGAAAAATCCTCTGACGAGGTTAACACGAGTCGGTCGTGTTATCGGGTGTGAAAAACTTTCACGGGTAATCAGGTTGTGAGATAATTACAAAGATTGAGTGGTGTTGTGGTAGTTCAATCTTGTGTAATTGTATTAAACTACTGTGAAAGTAATTAATCTAGGTAAGGACCCCGTAGACGTAGGTAGAGTGTGCCAAACTGCATTGTCAAATTTTGGTGTCTTTATTATTTCGCTTTTACGTAGTTTCATTCTGTTTGCGAAAAGAAAATTTGGAAAGTCTACGAATTAATTAACCCCTTTGGTTTTTCAGATAACATGTAGGTTGTTAGTCTAGTGGTAAAGTATTTTGAATATGATGTATATAAGAGTTGAAAATCGATCTTTAATACATTTTAAAAAACAGCACATGCACAAGTGTATTATTTCTTATATAGTTTTCTTATGAACACTTGAAGGATCGTGGCCTGCTTCATGAATCATGATCCTTGCAAACTATATATTAAGAGATCCACCGGCGTTCTTCTTAGATTAATGTCTTGCAATTTAAACCGTCCCTGCTAAGATGCTTCAGAATTAGCAAAACAATAAATACAAAAATGGCAACCTAATTTTTTATTGGTTGAAATATGGATCCAATGATTCAATTTATTAAATAAGTGGGATTACCTTGCAATAACTAACATGAATTAAACAATTCAAGTATGCTTTTGAATTTAAAAACTATTTTTTAATTTCTTTCGATTGCATTCCTACAAAGAAAGTAGGATCGCTTTCTCAAATAAGAGAAATAAATTATCTCTTATTGTTTTCAGCGCCTACCTGCATGTAAAGTTTCCGATATTTATGCTCCGTCGCTGCCTTGAGGAACTGTATATTTATTTAGACTCTTAGAGTGAACACAGTTGGTCACAACAACAAGAACTCGACGCTTTGAAGTGAGTCATGGATATGGAGAAAACCTTGGATGACGTTACAAATACGGAAGATTGTGAATTGACTACCTCAAAAACTCATGAAGAATTGGAGAAGAGCTCTGGCGAAGATGGAAATTTTGGAGAGCCACAGATTAGAAGACGAGAAGATGAGAAAACCAGAACTGTTCCATTTTATAAGCTTTTTACATTTGCTGATTCCGTGGACGCCTTGCTGATGACAGTTGGCTCAGTTTCTGCTACTGCAAACGGATTATCCATGCCCCTTTGCACTATTCTATTTGGACAGTTGACAGATGAACTCGGACAAAACCAGAAGAACCGCGTACTTCACTCAATTTCCAAGGTATATATGTATTAGTTGCTAGCAGTAAAAGATGAAATCTCATATCTTTGTTATTCTTTTCATCAAATTTTTGAGGCTGATACGTCATACTTTTCTTTTCGTGTGCTTGTCTGTCACTTTCTAGTTGTGTGCGCAAGTTATGTACCTGGCGGTCGGAACTGTTCTAGCGGCATTTCTCAGTAAGTATAGACTATAGACTTAGCCAACGAACTCAAGTTGAAACAATATTGATTTTCATGCATCGTATATCAGAAACTTTTGTTTTTTTCAGAGGTGAGTTGCTGGATGATCACTGGAGAAAGGCAGGCCGCACGACTGAGGAGTTTGTATTTGAAATCTGTACTCGGACAGGAAGTTGGTTTCTTTGATAAGGAAACAAAGACTGGAGATGTTGTTGGCAGAATGTCCGGTGACACAGTCATAATTCAAGAAGCCATGGGCGAGAAGGTACGTACAAGCATATACTAGGTCAGCAGAAACAAGAGAACATGGAAGGACCTTTGATCCGTTAATCCCTTATCTGTTTGCTCCTTATATGATATGATGCAGGTTGGGAAGTTTCTACAATTGGTATCAGCATTCGTTGGAGGATATGCAATAGCATTAATCAAAGGATGGCTTCTTACAATCGTCTTGCTATCATCTCTTCCTTTACTTGTGCTAGCTGGTGCAGTCATGTCCATCATGATGGCTAGAATGGCATCCCTTGGACAGAATGCTTATACGGAAGCAGCAAATATGGTTGAGCAGTCGATTGGCTCAATCAGAACAGTATGTTTACAGGAACTTGATGATATATTAGCAAGGATAAATTTCACGTGTATGTTGACGCATCTCATTTCTTGACTGTAACTGCAGGTTCAATCATTTACAGGGGAGAAAAAAGCCATTGAGTGTTACAAGAAGTTTCTGGTTGCTGCTTACAAGTCAATTGTTTGGGAAGGCATTGCCTCCGGATTTGGTCTTGGTTTGGTTATGTCAACAGCTTTCTTCACTCATTCAATGTCAATATGGTTTGGTGCAAAGATGATACTGGAAAATGGATACACTGGTGGAAGAGTATTTAATGTGATTCTTGCTGTCTTGAACGGATCACTGTGAGTTCAATTCTGAGCCGAATGTGTAATGTACTGAATCATATTTGTGTACCTACTTCACGCATTAGATCCTTTTTGTTGTCATTTTAGGTCCCTAGGGCAGGCATCCTACTGCGTGACTGCTTTTGCTGCCGGTAAAGCTGCAGCCTATAACATGTTAGAGACAATCAACAGAAAGCCAGAGATTGATGCTTATGAATTAAAAGGAAAGATATTGGAAGACATCCAAGGAGAGATAGAGTTGAGGGATGTATATTTCTCTTATCCAGCTAGACCTAACGAGCAAATATTTTGTGGGTTTTCACTTTCCATCCCAAGTGGTACAACTGCAGCTTTGGTTGGTCAGAGTGGAAGTGGGAAGTCAACTATCATCAGTCTAATAGAAAGATTTTACGACCCACATAACGGCGAAGTTCTTGTAGATGGCATTAATCTCAAAGAGTTTCAACTTAAGTGGATCAGACAGAAAATTGGCCTTGTTAGTCAAGAGCCTGTTTTGTTCACATCAAGTATTAAGGACAATATTGCTTGTGGAAAAGATGGTGCAACCACTGAAGACATAAGGGCTGCCTTGGAACAAGCCAATGCTGCCCAATTCATTGACAAACTGCCTCAGGTGCTTGTGGTTTCTTATAACTTTGTAGATTGATTCCTCAGTTTTCTGGATAAATTGGATTACTTATTTCGTTCGGGTACTTACTATTTTTTTCTCCAGGGACTGGACACCATGGTAGGCGAGCACGGTACTCAACTTTCTGGTGGTCAGAAGCAGAGGATTGCAATTGCTAGAGCAATTATAAAAGACCCACGGATACTCCTTTTAGATGAGGCTACAAGTGCCCTTGATGCAGAATCAGAAAGGGTTGTGCAGGAAGCATTGGACAGGATCATGGTCAATCGAACAACTGTAATAGTTGCCCATCGATTAAGCACCGTCAAAAATGCTGACATGATTGCAGTCATTCACAGAGGAAAAATGGTTGAAAAAGGTTCCATTTTTCTTTTTTATCTATACAGTCCAATAATCACTACGGAGCACGAATTCATTATTGATTCTTCCAATACAATATTACATTTTAAACTCGTAGAAAAAGAATGATAAACAGAAATCTTCTGAACTTGTTTGTGATTGAATAGGTGGGCATTGGGAGTTAATCAAGAATACTGAAGGAGCATATTCCCAGCTAGTACGCTTGCAAGAGGTTAATAAGGACACAAAACAAGCACTAGACGACCAGAATAAATTAAGTCTTAATTCAGATTCCTTCAGAAAGTCAAGTCGGACTTTTTCCATAGGATCATTTGCGGTAGGGAATAGCAGTAGATATTTCCTCCCTCTCTCCCTTGATTTACCTACAGGAATTGAAACTCTACCAGAAGAAACAGTCCCCAAGGTCCCACTCCGCCGCCTAGCAGCTCTCAATAAGGCAGAATTTCCGGTGCTTATCGCTGGAACGATAGTTGCTATGATCAATGGGCTAATATTTCCAATTTTCGGTTGGCTTCTCGCCAAAGTGACTAAGACATACTATGAAATGCCTCATGAATTGCGGAAGGACTCCAAGTTCTACTCGTCAATGGTTCTGATCCTTGGTGTAGTATCCTTAATCGTATATCCATGGCAATCGTACCTTTTTTCTGTTGCTGGTGGCAAACTGATCCAGCGGATTCGTTGTATGTGTTTTGAGAAGGTGGTCCACATGGAAATCGCCTGGTTTGATGAGCCTGGGCACTCAAGTGGCTTGATTGGTACTAGGCTATCAGAAGATGCGGTCACAGCTCGTGCTTTGGTTGGAGACACTCTAGCTCAGATGGTTCAAAACACTAGCTCTGCAATAGCAGCTTTAGTCATTGCCTTTTCTGCAAGTTGGCAATTGGCAATTATTATCATTGTGTTATTTCCCCTGATAGTAATCAATGGGTTTCTTCAAGTAAAGTTCATGAAAGGATTCAGTGGAAATGCAAAGGTATGGCCTCAAGCTACTATAAATTCTTCAACATGTAGGTTATGGGTTTCTAGTGAAAATTACTAACGGAGATAACAGATGATGTATGAGGAAGCAAATCAAGTTGCAAGCGATGCAGTTGCGAGTATACGAACTGTTGCTTCATTCTGCGCAGAAAAGAAGATGATGGAACTATACAAACGCAAATGTGACGTCCCTGTAATGACAGGGATAAAGCAGGGGCTGCTCAGTGGATCAGGATTTGGATTATCATTCTTCATGCTGCTTTCAGTATATACAGCCATTTTTTATGCAGCAGCTCAGCTTATTGACCATGGAAAAACCACATTCCTAGATTTTTATCAGGTGGGCATATAGTCATTGTCCTTGAATGTTGTTTAGATTTGAGGTAATCATGTTTTAATGAGACAAATTATACGTATATACTTCTCAGGTATATTTTGTGTTAGTTACAGCAGCTACTACAATTTCTCAATCAAGCTCCTTTACTCTTGATTCTTCCAAAACAAGGACTGCTGCTGCCTCCATGTTTGCAATTTTAGACAGAAAGTCCAAAATAGAATCAAGTGACGAGTCAGGAATGACATTAGATCATGTAAAAGGAGAGGTTGAAATTAGACATGTAAGCTTCAAGTATCCGTCTAGACCAGAAGTTCAAATTTTTCGAGACCTCAGTTTGGCAATTCATTGTGGGAAGGTGATCGTTCTCAATTTATTATGTTATCAACATGAAAACCAGAAGACAACTTTTATATGTGCAAAATTATAAGTAAGCTGATCCATTGTTGATCTTTATTCTTTTAGACAGTTGCATTGGTTGGAGCAAGCGGAAGTGGGAAATCGACAGCAATTGCATTGTTACAGAGATTTTATGATCCAGATTCAGGACATATAACTCTTGATGGCATAGAAATTCAGAAATTCCAGATTCAGTGGTTGAGACGTCAAATGGGTCTAGTAAGCCAAGAACCAGTTTTGTTCAATGATACAATTCGAGCCAACATTGCTTATGGAAAAGGAGGAGATGCAACTGAAGCTGAAATTTTAGCTGCATCAGAATTGGTCAATGCCCACCAGTTCATCAGTAGCTTACAACAGGTTAACCTACACCTACAAGACCTCATTATACTCGATTATAATCGTTAATCTAATAGTTGCATATGGTAGCTGGAACAGAATGTCTGACTTTATGCAAACATGTAAAATAAACCAGGGGTACGACACCGTCGCAGGAGAACGAGGGGTTCAGTTATCTGGAGGGCAGAAACAAAGAGTAGCTATTGCCAGAGCTATTGTGAAAGATCCAAAAATATTGTTGTTAGATGAAGCAACTAGTTCATTAGATGCAGAGTTTGAAAGAGTTGTCCAAGATGCCTTAGACAGAGTTATGGTGAACAGAACAACAATTGTTGTGGCCCATAGATTATCCACCGTTAAAAATGCAGATGTTATTGCTGTTGTTAAAGATGGAGTAATTGTAGAGGAAGGCAAGCACGAGAAGTTGATCAAAATCAAGGATGGCTTTTATTCCTCCTTAGTAACACTTCATAGGAGTCCTTCAACTTGACAAGTTTAAGGAAAGTTATGCCAGATAATTAATTTACTATACTTGAATTTAAGGCTGGAATTATTTTTCCTCTTCCTTAATATTGTTTCAATCATATTGTTCAAAGGAGAGGGATTGATTGAAACAATATTTGATCAATAAATTTGTCCTAAGAAGTACGAACACGCGACACGATACAGACACGGGGACACACCAACTTCTAAAATTTGGTGGACACGGACACGATATATATATATATATATATATATAAAATACACGGCTCCATTTTGCCGTGTCCGTGCTTCTTAGAATTTGTCTCATTTTCATTTTTCCCATAACAAAAGTTTTAATTGATCACTGTAACAAACATTTTGATATGACATTTAATCTTCACAGGTCTTTCACATTTAATCTCCATGGTCCTTCACTTTCTAATAGTTGATTGCTCCTCAGTCACATATCTTCTATCTCATAAATTAGCTCCTCTTCTGTTCTACTAAATTTCATACATTTGGCTGCTGTGCTTTTCTTCTTTTTCGGAAATTGCGAGGAAGTCCACAACCTGCTAAAATAAGAAACACCAGCAATTAGTTCACCAGAACGGCTTTATGTTTCTATGCTTGAAGTGGGGGTTGGAAACATAATAGCTCGGTTACCGGTACTGTTGAAGTCCTTGTAAACTCGTTAAAAACATCGACCAACCCATTGCCCATCAGTTTAAAAAAGAGGTGGTTGGACAGTGGACCTTTGAAGTTGAAAGCGAAATTCACGTTTCTGGAGTGTAGCTAATGCATTCCAACAAAGGATTGACATCAATTTACATTTCGTGTGACTATAACTTTTTGTATACAGGAAACAAGTTAAATATGTCCATAAATCTTAACTCGTACAGTTTAGTTTTATCTCTTTCATAAATTTTCCTGGATTACAGATCCTACTTTTTTGTACTTTCTGAATTAGACTTGAACTGCAAATTCTCAAGAATATTTTGTCGTTTATTGAAGAATACAAACTAATTTATTATATTTTTATTGCATATCACGAATCCACTCATGGGTCATGAATATAAGTAAGTAAACCCGATGATAATCCACTCATGGGTCATAGGCTATATTCATGATGATAATCCACTCATGGGTCATAGGTTATATTCATGTATATATATATATATACACACACATATGTATATATGTATATATAGTATTTTTTTCTTCATTTTAAATTATTACTTTTTTGTGTTATTTGATGTTCTATAGTGAAATTCTCTTTTGTCGTAAAAAATATATAATTACTAAATTGATAATAAATACTGGTTGGATACGGAGAATCTACTTTCACGGGAAATCTTCATCATAGATATAGTGAGGGTACATACTAAGAGTTTTGACACCACACTTCAACCAAAAACCTTAAAGCATTAGGTTTATGGGTCATTTCTACTTATATATCCTTCACTAGGTCTATCCCTTTCTAACATTGGATTCTCACTCACACTCGATATTCAAACAATCTCCTCCTCAAGTGTGAATTTTCATATCAGACTTAGGCTCTTCCTTAAGCGAAAGCCTTTTTTCTGTCTTTTTCTTAGCAACTCGAGTATATAGCATCATCAATAGCCCTTCTACTTTATTGGTATAGGCCTACCAAGAGTCTCCTTCCTCTTCTTCGTGAGAAGGCAACTACGAGATCTGACTACTGTCTCTATACCCGTCCCTTGTCGAACCATCAGTTTTGATATCACTTGTTAGATCAGGGGAGCCTACTTTCATGGGAGATCTTCATCATGGATCTAGTGAGGGAATATACTCATGGACTTTGACGCCACACTTCAACCCAAAACCTTAAGACATTAGGTTTATGAGTCATTTCCACTTATATGTCCTTCACTAGTTCCATCTCTTTCCAATGTGGGATTCCTACTTATACTTGACATCGCTAATAAAATTTTAATTTCCATACTTTGCTGTATTTTATTTATTTAATGAGCTTCTGTATCCAATGAATATAAAACATAAGACATGTAATAATATCCAATGAATATGAAATAGAAGATATGAGGTAATAATGGAGATATAGCATACATTAATTACCAAATTTTTTAACTAGGAAGTGTATAGAAAGTTGTCATTTTCCGATCATTTTCTTTCTGGACATTGGCTATTAAATGCAAATATTGGATAATATGCCCCATCAGCACGTGATTATTCTACTTCCATAAATACTCTCTTTCCCCAACACCTTTGTTCATCAACACATGCAAGCCTGGCAATTAGTGATAAAAATATTTTAAAATAAATAACTGGAAGGACATGCATAAGTACAAATACAAAAAAGTACAACAATGTTAGCATGCTTCAAAAACAAAAATTCAACGTACTAAATCATATTATTACAGACGTTAGAGTATAAGTACTAGTGGAAATAATTGAAAAGTATATGTAGAAATAGATATGATATAGTTGCTGCTCCTCAAAATCATTGCTGCGAAATTGGTAGTAGTTGACCTGAAAAATAGAGTTGAAGGGAGCCAGACCTCATTGAATAAGTCAAAATTGCCCTACGATAACTAATAACATGCTCACACAATATATACAGTCTATACTAGTAGAAACACACATATATGATTCATAACTAATCATATTTAATTCACAATAAATCGTGAAGAAGGAATATTTATAGGATCCTAGTCGAGAAGGATAAAGATTCACAATACTACATTTTGAATAGCTATAGGGAGTTAAGCATGAATAGATATAGGGAGTTATCTCCAGTCTCTGCTTGATTAACGGAATCTTCTCTAATTTGATCTTGATTAGTTATAGGCCCTCTGTAATATCCCATCACCGATGGGAAGGGTAAAATAGTAATTTGGGACCGTTTATGAGTGTGTAAACTAGTCTCGGCATGTTCATGCATAATATGGCCTTCATATACACATAAATTGTAATTTTTGTATATGCACATGATTGTACCTGCATTCATGACATTTCCCGGCATATGTGTCTATAAATGTGATTTTTTTGTGAACAATATGGTTTTGTACTTGAAAATTTAATTGGAATAGATTTTTGTGTGTTTTACATTTTTCGGGAATTTTAGAAATTTTCCTGGAAAATTTCAGGGAAACTTTCCGGATCGAAAAAATTGCCAAGTGACGGACTGATTGGTTTCTGGTACTGAAAATGACTGTACAATGGCACTGGAAAATTAGATACATGATTTTAGGATTTATTCTTTGAGCCATTGGAATTTGGAGAGAAATTGAAGTGGAAATTGAATTGTTGTTTGGAAATGAATTAAGGAGGGCTTATAAATAAGACAAGTGGCAAGTGACACATGTCACTTGCCTACTTAGTCTTATGCTTAAGTGTTATATAAATATCCTACCTTTTTCAAGCTTCCACGACACTCCTTATTATTGGTGTTTTACATAAGATTTTCTTCTCTTCTCCGTAGCTCCTCTCCTCCTTCTTTTTCGTTGGTTTAAGCTCTACTCTCCCTTATTTCTTCTTGGCTTGCTCCTTCTTGTATTTACAAGGAAAGATACCCAACTTAACTTAAGCCTTTCCCCTTATGATGATGGTTGCCGTGGGTGTGAGGGGTGTGAGATGGAAGTTGGTGAAAAGTGGAAGAAATGAAGAATTAAAGGCTTGTTAGAGGCGCTTTTGAAACGTCAACCCACCGACGTTATCGAGACTTCTAGGCATTAGCTCGGAAGCTATTGGTGAGTGACCTAGACGGTTCCTCAATTATTATTTGCTTATAATTCTGTGGTGAATAATGGTGGGATTGTGTTTCTGATTATGGATTCCAGACAGAAGGTCCGATGTATTGGGGAGCTATGACATAGAAGTGCTGTTGTTTGTGAATTTGTGAACTATTTGCTTGAGATATGATAATGTGTGACATATGTGGTGATTGTGACATACATACTGCTTCATTGTGATATGTTCATTCCATGCATGAATGCATGATTAGTTAATGACAGTTGTGACCGGAGCAGCCACCGAGAGCTAAAAGCTCAACGTAATTGAGCTTCGAGCTCATAAGTGATTCAGAGCCTCAGGCTCAACGATTAATGCGCCCATATTGGGACAGTTTAGGCGCTCGGTCACAACACCGTAATAAATTAGAAAAGTGTCACATACGCATTTCATATGCATTTGATTGAATCTTTTTGATTGAGGGAAAGGCAAAAATGCCTTATACTTATGTGATAACAATCATGTGGTACTTCTGAATGTGAAATTATGAAATAACTGTGATATGCTTGATTGTTGAATGAAACATAATGGTTGTTGTGACCAGAGTCGCCACCGATCAGAGCTTTAAGCTCAACGAGTGGAAATGAGCTTCGAGCTCATAAGTAATTCAGAGCCTCAGGCTCAACGTTTAATGAGCCCTGTATCCACCAACGGATAAGGGACAGTTATTAATGAGCCCTACAAGGGATAGTTAGGCACTCAGTCATAGCAAAAGAGTAAATGGAAAATGAATCTCATATGTTTGTATCAAATATGAAAAATATGAATGTGGAATTCCGTAGATGTGTGTGAAGGTGCATTATGAAAAAATAGGGTTCAATGTATGCAACTTGTGTTATGTGACTGGGTGGACCATCGATGATGGTCACTCACTGAGTTCGCAAAACTCACCCAAAATTTGCAATTATTTTTTAGGACCCAGAAGAATACTCTGTTAGGCAACGGGTGTATAGCGTCTGCTTGTGAGTGAGAGAAGAGGTCGGAATTAGTCCGCTTCTGCATTAGTGTCTGATAAAATTGTATTTTTCTAAAATTTTTGTACAAATGATTAGGTCAATTTTTAAAGTCAACAGACTGAAATAAATTTTATTTATGAAAAGGGCCCCGTGGCCATTGTATTTACCGATGAGCGTGTATGTTAATTGTTTCCTACATAGTGCATGTTTGGATTTTGCTTAAAAATAATAATTATTATACTGAGTTTTTGACTGAGTGATGTAGCACGCCACCCTCACAGGGCACGGACTCGGATATCACCATCGATATCGGGTTCGGGTCATGCGGGAGTGGGGTGTTACACTTAGGTGGTATCAGAGCCCAGAAGTACGAACTTATATGAGCATTTTCTGAAACATGGGTCAAGTTACATACATTAAAGTCATGTAATAGCAGACCGTGGCAACTGATCCCTAGTCTGAGTCGTATGAGTATGAGTTGTACGCATGAGACTTAAAGTGTATAAATTGAGTTGAAAGAAAAGGAAGTTTTCTTAAAGTGATAAGAGTATGATTTAGCATTAAAATATGTCTAAGGGAGATCAAAAAGTTCGGGATGATTAGGTATTTATGATTCTGAATTGTATGCCCGATTAAATGGGGATAATTGGAAAGGAGAAAAAAATATATGGTTTGGCAATATATATATATATATAGCTTCAATACATTTGTGTTGTTGTGTCTTATGGGATATTGATATTGGACCGTAATGAGAAGTGAAGATATTGTCAAGAAGAAGCAGAAATGATGAGGAGAAATATTTTTTTTTTATGACTGTGAAAGGATAAACTTGGATTCGAACTGTGATAAAAGTTCTGGTTTAGCGTAATAATATGTCTGTAATAATGAGATTACCTTTCTTGATGATTTTGTATCTATAATTATAAATGGATTGAGAATATACATATGGACGATGAAATAATAGGAACATGACTTTACAAGTGATGAAGCGTGATACATGAGGTGTAGTATGGAGAACATTAGCAATGCGCATAGGTTAGGGATTGTATGTATGCATGTGGTTATGGAAAAGATGATAAATAAAAAGGGGAAGAATAAAGGCACTTAAAATGTAAATTCAATGATCATGATAGGATGTTGCATGAGAAGAAGAGGTAAATACTGGAAAACTGAAGTAGAATCGCTGTCAATATGTGTGTTAAGGTAAGGAAGAAAGTGCAAGGCACGTTATTGGCCTACAAAAATAGGTTTTTGTTATGATCATATGGTAAACCCCAGTCATGGGTAGGAACAAGGATAGAAATAGTATCAAGAGTCAATTGGAATTTAAGTAGCATTAGCAAATGTGAGTAAGTGGAGACATGATATAAATACATCTGTGAATTAGATGTAAGGATTTTGGATGGGATCTATCGGGGGTGTTAGAGTAAAAGAAATTGCTTAATGCCTCATTAAGCCTTAGTATCGAGGATGCATTGACCATAGAGTCATGATACAAATTGATACGAAATGTAGAAATTGATTTTCTCGAGCCATTAAGAATGACCAATAAGTACTTATGGATAATAGGTGAGTGATAATATCGAGGTTTATACTAAGAAATCACTGAGATGGGGTCAGAAAGCTGAGTAATTTAGTTTATGAAAGCTCTTCTCTCGATTCAACAATGTCAAAGGCCCCTCGCTTGATTCAATCGGGTTTGCGTTAGAGAGGAACCGATAGACGCAACGGAGGGAATTTTGAAATAAGATAACAGGTCTCCAAGAAAAGTTGTGATGTGTTGTCTTCTTTATTGAAAAAAAATGAATCAATAGTGAGTCAAAAGTGAATATTGGAGTTACATCCATAGCAAAGATTCAAGTATAAGAGTTAGAAAAGGCTATTGGGAGTATAATATTTTGTTGATGTAAAGTATCTAACTATATAAGAGGATTTTCGCAATTCGAAGAGACATTCTTATTATGTGAGGTGAAGTTTGCTCCACATATTAGTCTGAGTAAATATGTTTGGAAACCACAAAGTATATCTGATGAAAGGGTTTCCAACACAGGAAGTTACGTTCGTAGATGAATTGAAATGTGTGGAGCAACAGGTATGAATGACCAGACATTAGAATAAGTCATTGTGGAATCATCGAGAAATTGAAAGAACTGCTGAAATCCGTCAAGAAAAAGGAAGTTTAATGAAAAAAAATTGTGGATAGCTTGTGATCATACTACTGTACTGAGAAATTAGTTACTCAAGGAATTACAAAAAAAAAAACTAAATATAAGCATAATGAGTTTGAGGCTATATCTGTTGGAGTTAACCATACCCCGATAGGATTCTGTTATTGAAGGTTAATGTGATCCAAGCAACATGATATCAATGAGTGACTATGATCCTATTGACAAATGAAGATGAAATTTTAAATACTTGGGGGGAAAAGATATAAGTCGCGTCAGTGTTAACATGAAAACAAAATAATTATAGTGTTAAGTATGTCATTCGGAGTTGGAGATTTTGTAGTATATACAATAGAGGTTCCCAATCGAGATCAAGAGGGAATTGGTTGTGATGTATAAGGTGATTTTGTGTACCTAGAGATAAATATAGCAGCATGAGCTAAATTTCGATACATGACTCGAAATGTTCTGCAATAGTAGTTGGTTTGAAAGCGTAGAATCATGATGTGGATAGAAACATATGAAATATTCATATGACTAGACAGATTAGTAGAAATTAAAATAAGACTGGAATTGGAAAAGATTGAAAGGATTGTGCAGAGGGACCTGTCCTAATAAAGCTAATGTTCTAATCAACAGTATCGACTAGAATATTTCATAATAGGGTACTACATATATGGATATTAAGTTCCTCAATCTAGTGCAATACAGAGGGTATAGTGACGAGTTAAAATGGAGCAAAAAGGAAATCTTATTAGTTATGGAAAAGTAACATCAATTTTGCAAAAAGGGATTAGGAAAGCCCAAATTAAGGATTTGAGGAATTTTGATGGAGTAAAGTATATGTGTACTACCTGTTACAGAGATGTCCTAGTAAGTGTCTCTCGAAAGAGCAATTGGCGGCTAAGAATATCGAACTAAGTGCTTATATGTTTGAGTTCCTTGTAGTCTTGACTATTGGAGACAGGTATAAAGCTTATATGTCGGGAATGCTTCAGTATATAAGACTAATGTATAATGCAAATTGACTATAGGCAAAATCATCATTATCCTGGTGATACCATTATAGGCGTCAAACGACAAAAAGAGTCGTTCACCCTGAGTAAAAGCCAGAACAAATTTGGGATACTATTTGAGAGTGAACTAAATTGAAAATCTGAATTAAGTGGTTTTGAAAGACGAATGGATTTTTGGTGGATCACAATGAAGTCGTGATTATATAGAGACAGATTTGAAAGTTCAGTGTACTAACACCGATATAAAAAAAAAGAGATGACTTGTCCTTGAGTGTATCACCTGTGCCAAGGTGTAATTAGATAAGATATAAAGGTAATAAGGGAAGCTAAGTGTGACATAAAGTGGTCCATATAAAACTATGGCAAAAATGGGACTAGGGCATTATGAGTGATTTTATGGTTAGTATTAATCCGATATATGTGGTATTGAGACTGGAAGTAAAGAGTTGAATACTCTGAACCCATCAAGGGCATAATTGACGAAGTATGATATCTAAACAGGGAATTGATAGGAAACGTAGGAGTGTATGAAATGACAGTACCCCTACCTTCCTCAGTATCAAAAATGAATTTCGTGGACGAAATTTTTATTAGGAGGGGAGAGTTAGAACATCCCATCACCGATGGGAAAGGTAAAATAGTAATTTGGGACGGGTTATGAGTGTGTAAATTAGTCTCGGCATGTTCATGCATAATATGGCCCCCATATATACATAAATTGTAATTTTTGTATATGCACATGATTGTACATGCATTCATGACATTTTCTGGCATATGTGTTTGTTAAAAAAAAACTACGATTTTGTGCTTGAACGTTGAATTGGAGTGGATTTTTGTGTGTTTTATATTTTAAGGAAATTTTCGAAATTTTTCTGGAAAATTTCGGGGAAACTTTCTAGAACGGAAAAAAATTGCCAAGTGACAGACTGATTGGTTTCCGGTACTGAAAATGACTGTATAATGGCACTGAAAAATTAGATACATGATTTTAGGATTTATTCTTTGAGCCATTGGAATTTGGAGAGAAAATGGAGTAGAAATTGAATTGTTGTTCGGAAATGAATTAATGAGGGCTTATAAATAAGACAAGTGGCAAGTGACACATGTCACTTGCCTACTTAGTCTTATGCTTAAGTGTTATATAAATATCC
>JAOTBA010000004.1:5259057-5269838 GCA_025629845.1 Erythroxylum squamatum | reverse complement strand
AATGATCATATCTCCATATGCATCATTTATATATGTAACTTAGTAAATGAGATCTACTAATATCCATCCAATAGATAATATTACATATATATTGATCTAACCGAATCATTAAAGTCTGTATTTGATGATCCTATTATTAAGAACACTTTCAGATTAAACCCTAAAGACTTAACTCTCATTATCATAATCTCCATCATGATGGCAAGTGTATAAATTTAATTAAGGACTTATCATATTAGAATAAAATACAATAAACATAATATGATAACATAATCATTTGCCATGTTATTAAACAAAGTTAATAATTTGAAAACAAAAAATGTTCAATTTATTACACAACGATTAGGTCATGGGTATAATTCCAACAATCTCCCACTTGACCTAGGCCCAATCGATCATGAACTTCAATCCTATTTTCCACTTGTGCTTACCAAACTCCTTTGATCCAAGCACTTAATAAAGGGATTTGTAGCATTCTCCTTTCCTTCATCCTTTTGAATTTGAACGTCCTCACACTTAACAATTTCTCTAATCAGATGAAACTTCCACATAACATGTTTGGATCTTTGGTGTGACCTTGGTTCCTTAGCTTGTTCGATAGCACCGGTATTGTCACACCATAAAGGAATAACTTCCTTTATCGAAGGAACCACACCAAGTTCAGTTAAGAACTTTTCATCCAAACAGCTTCCTTAGCTGTCTCACATACAGTTATGTATTCTACTTCAGTAATTAAATCAGCTACAGTAGCTTTCTTGGAACTTTTCCAACTCACTGCTCCTCTATTCAAGGTGAAAATATGACCAAAGGTAGATTTGCTATCATCCTTGTCTGATGCAAAGCTAGCATCAGTGTAGCCTATTAGTTTTAATTCATAATCTCCGTATATAAGGAATTGGTCCTTAGTTTTTCTCAAGTACTTAAGGATGGTTTTAACCACTTTCCAATGTTCCTAACCTAGGTTACCTTGCTCGCTATTCCTAGCATGTAGGCTACATCAGGTCCTGTACATGTCATGATATACATAATAGCTCCCACTGCGCTGTCATATGGGACCCTACTCATGTGCTCTCTTTCTTCTAGGGTTTTAGGACAATTCTCCCTACTAAGAGAAATTCCAGTGCCTATCGGTAGATAACCTGTTCTGGAATTTTCCATGTGATACCTTTTTAAGATAGTATCAATGTACATAGATTGGAAGAGCCCTAGCAACTTCCTTAATCTATCTCTACAAATCTTGATTCCAAGAATATAAACTGCTTCTCCCAAATCCTTCATGGAGAAATGTTCAGATAGCCAAATCTTTGTCTTTTCATGGCTGGTACATCATTTCCTATTAGCAATATGTCATCTTCATACAACACTAGGAAAATAACTATGCCCCCACTAACCTTCTTGTACACACATGGCTCTTCTTCTCATCTAACAAAATCGACCTTTGTGATTGTTATATTGAAGCAAATATTCCAATTTCGTGAAGCTTACTTCAATCCATAAATGAATCTTTGTAGCTTACATATTTTATTAGGAGCATATGGCAATGTGAAACCTTTAAGTTGAGTCATATAGACATCTTCCTTGAGCTCTCTATTAAGAAATATTGTTTTCACATCTATTTGTCATATCTCATAATCATAATATGCAGCTATAACAAGTAGAATCTGAATAGATTTGAGCATTGCCAAAGGGGAAACGTTTCTTCATAATCAATACCTTCCTTTTGATTATATCAGTTGGCAACAAGACAAGCTTTATAAGTTTCAATCTTCCCGTCTGCTCTAATTTTTTTCTTAAATACGTATTTACATCCTGTGGGTTTTATATCCTTTAAGGGATCAACATAAAGACCATACTTTGTTGATTCTCATGGATTATAACTTGGATTCGATGGCCTTAAACCACTTCTCACGATCTAGACTTGCCATAGCCTCTAAATAAGTCTTAGGGTCATCATCAATATGATTATCCTCGTCGCCGTGCAGCATTAAGTTTAATCTATCTGGTGCACGAAGATCCCTAGTAAACCTTCTAAGAGTCTCATGTTCAATAGGTTCTTCCTCTACTTAATCTTATTGTTGCACTGCTTCTTGGACATGTTCATTAACTGGTCCATTCTCCTCAACGGTTGAGGCCGGTACCTTATGTGTTAATTTCAAAACATCAAGTAAAGGTTGTTCAACATGCATCTGATGCTCTTGAGCTTGTGTTGACTCGTCAGAATCTTAAATTTCATCAAGATCTATTTCTATACCATGACTTCCTCCGTTAAGGAACTCCCTTTCTAAAAAGGTTGGATTTCTAGCCACAAACACTTTTTATTCAAAAGGGTGATAGAAATAGTATCCCATAGTTTCCTTGGGATAGCCAACAAATCTACACTTATCAAACCTCGATTCAAACTTATCTAGCAGCAATCTCTTGACATAAGCTGGACAACCCCAAACTTTCAAATGTTTTAGGTTAGGCTTACATCCTTTCCGTATCTCATATGGAGTTTTAGTGACTGCTTTGGTGGGAACTTCGTTTAATAAATAGGCAGCGACTTCTAAAGCATATCCCCATAGGAAGATAGGAAGATCAGTGAACCCCATCATGGATCTCACCATATCCAATAAAGTTCGATTTCTCCTTTCTAAAATACCATTATGTTATGGTGTTCCTGGAGAAGTCAACTGAGACAAGATTCCATGTTGCCTTAGATAACCAACAAAATCATCACTAAAATACTCACCGCCATGATCAGATCTTAGTGCCTTTATACTCCTACCAGTTTGTTTTTCAACTTCACTATGGAATCTTTTGAATATTTCAAATGATTTAGACTTGTGTTTCATTAGATATACAAATCCATATCTTGACATATCATCGTTGAAGGTGATAAAATAAGAATATCCACCTTTAGCTTGAACTTTCATAGGTCCATATACATCAGTATGTATGACTCCTAAAAGTTCATTAGCTCTCTCTCCAGTTCCAATAAAAGGAGATTTGGTCATTTTGCCTTTAAGACAAGACTCACAAGTTTCATATGATTCATAATCATATTAACCAAGGCATCCTTCCTTGTGCAACTTGCTTACTCTTTTCTCACCAATATGACTAAATCTACAATGCCAAGAAAAGTTTGATTTGCATGATTATCTCTCTTCGTTTTTTGACCAGAAACATTCATAAATGGATAAACAACTATTTCAGGTAAGACATAAAAACTATATTATAAATAGCCACTTGCATATAATTCATCACCATGAAATATATTACATTGGTTAATCTTAAACATTGTATGAAATCCACGCTTGTCTAATTACGAAATGGAAACAATATTCGAAACAAATTTAAGAACATAATAATAATCTTCTAATAATAAAATCTTTCCTGTAGTCATCACAAGAGAAATATTTCCTACAGCTAGGGCAGCAACACTTGCTCCATTCCCAACTTGTAGCTTTGCTTCTCCCTTCTTCAATCTCCTACTGATCCTTAGACCCTGCAACGTATTGCAGATGTTAAAGCTACTACCAGTATCTAATACCCATTTAGTATAATCAATTGTAGTTAAAGAAATCATGAAAACATTTTTCATAAATGTCCCACCTTGTTTCTTGCCTTTCAAAGTAGCTAAATACTCTGGGAAGTTCCTCTTCCAGTGTCCCTTCTTGGTACAGAAGAAACATTCAGCATCCTTTTGGTCAACTTTCTTCTCCTTATCCTTAGATTTGTTCCAAACACCCTTGGGTACAAGATTTTTCTTGGGCTTCTTCCTGCCCTTCCACTTATGCTTAGAAGAGTTACGAACCAAGTTTACAGACCCTAACACTTTCACCTTCTTAGACGATGTTACTTGATTTTCATAATCTATCATCAAGTTAAGCATTTCATGAAGATCACAGTCCATCTTGTTCATGTTAAAGATAACAATAAACGATGAAAAAATATCAGTAAGAGATTGTAAGATCAAATCTTGTGACAATTCTTTCCCTAGTGAACTTCCTAACTTCTCAAGTTATTTTATAAGATCAATCATCTTAAGAACATAGGGTCCCACAGGAGATTTAGGGTTCAGTTCAAACTTGAATAGGGAGTTAGATAACTGGTATCTAGCAGTCCTACTTTGTGACCCATACATCTTCTTAAGATGCTCAATAATCTGTGGAGGATTCATACCTTCATGTTGCCTTTGGAGTTCAGAACTCATTGATGCCAGAATAATGCACTTGGCATTAGTACTTTGTTCATTGTACTTAAAATATGCATCCAATGCATTAGCATCATCAATTCGCTAAGGAGGCGCTTCCTTTATGGTTTTATCGATCACATCACTAAGTTTTTCATGTATGAGAACAATCCTCAAATTGCGGTACCAATCATCAAAATTGTTACCCACTAGTTTGTTAGCATCAAGAATGTTTCGCAGTGATATAGTAGACATTTTGAGAAATCTAATAAAAAGAAAGCACCAAAATAAGAACACAATCATATATTATTAAGACATGGACTTTATTCTAAATGATATAACATCTTTAAAACATGAATGAGTCCCTTGGTTATCAAGTCGTTACTCATGCATAATTAAAGAGTGATATTTTTTCTATTTTATTATATAAAATTTATAGTAGGCTCAATGCTATATAGTCTACTGGTTGTCAGGTCGTTCCTATTAGTATAATTTAATTTATCCATCCAAGTGACAGAGAATTAATTTATTATACTTCCTAGGTAGTCTAGGCCAAAAGTATAAAATTAAGTAATTTTTTCTCACAAATGCATCATATGCAATAGAAAATATTATTTATCCTGAACTACAAGTCACCTGGTTATCAAGTCATTCTTTGTAAACAAAAATAAATATTATTATCTACTTGAGTAGAAAATCCTTTTTAATAAAATATCATATATTATATCAAAAAAAACTCAATAATTTTAAAAGGTCAAGATTTCATGATATTAAAACAATTTTAATAACACTAGCAATCATATCACATGTTCAGACAACATTCGTATAAGAAACTTGTAATTATTTCTTACACGTACGGAAAAAATGAAAGAGTCTAATTGTACTTATCTCTTCATTTTCGTTTTAAAAGCATAATACAAAACAAAACCAAATCAAGGTGACCTTTCACCATCTAACGTACTCCTTTTTCATTTTTCTTTTTTTTTTACAATTTCCAAAAAATTAAAAGTCTGTTAAAAGCTTTTAAAACCGTGTTCTGTCAAAGAGCTTTTCACCAAAAGCTTTTAAACAACCACTTTGTATATTATTTCGTAAAAACACATCTGACAGGCTTTTAACCAAAAGGTTTTAAACAACTTTTGCATTAACGTAGCTTTTAAACAACTTTTGCATTAAGCTACCACATCTGACAATTGCATTTCATTAAAAGCCTTTAAACAACTTTTCCATTAAATAAGTTTGTCTTTGTTATGTGAAACCAATTTCACAGTGGAGCTTTTAACCATTGGTCTCTGTTACGAAGAGAGTTTTGCATTCTCTCATTTTCGTAATGTTTATATGCTTAAAGAACATGAATTTGTCGGTTTTGGTAAAGCCAATTTCAAAATAAAACCATGATTTTCATGCATATTAAATGAACAACTTTCATGTGTTAAAATAAAAAAAAAACACAATAAAATACGCAAATTATTGGTTATTTTTTAAGCATGATGTGAACGCAAAACTTGCTCTGATGCTAATTAAAGAATCGCATATGCAGCGGAAATAAAAATTACAATTTT
Organism: Erythroxylum squamatum; assembly: GCA_025629845.1. Taxonomy (NCBI): domain Eukaryota; kingdom Viridiplantae; phylum Streptophyta; class Magnoliopsida; order Malpighiales; family Erythroxylaceae; genus Erythroxylum; species Erythroxylum squamatum. The sequence continues at coordinate 5,264,102 of JAOTBA010000004.1, read as the reverse complement.
ATATTTTTCTTTTACATTTAGCAAACATACTAATAATAAGAACAGATAAAAATAAATACATGAAATTTGTGAAGATTAATCGATACTGAACTTCGAAAATACGAAGTCTTTATGTACTTCACAACAAAAAATATGTCTCGCTTTCAACACTTAATATGACTATAGATAAATATGAAGAACCCTTCTTAAAAACATGGAGAAAATAATTTTCTCTTATTTCCTTTTGTTTAAAGAAACGAAAGAGTATCCTTCTTGTTTTTAACTATTTTCTTCGTAAGACATTCACGTACCAAAAAAAAAAAAAGAGTATCGTTTACCCTCTTCACTAATCTTTTTCATGTTTTAACGTTTTGTTTTAAAACTTAAAAAAACACAATGCAATCACGTCATTTCGTTTTGGTTAAATATATAACCAAAACATAACCACCAAATGGAAGGTCATCTGATGCCTTTCTTTGTCATTTTGTTTTTTAAATAATAATTATTATTTGTAAAATAAAATATTTTATTTTATTTTATTTATTTATTTTGTACGAAAGAATTTTCAATATTAATTAGATTTTTTGTGCTAAAAAAATATAATAATATGTCATATAATTTATTTAATAAATTATATCATAATAAATTAAATAATCATAAACAGGAAATATTACACTTGTAAATGTATGACCATATAGGTTCATCACTAAGTCAGTAGTAATTAATCTAATTAATTAATAATTAAGATTGACGTTTAACAACACTCCTCGGATAGTGTGAAGTAACAACCTTACAAAGACAAAACCTAGTTAAAGATAATGTATTATTAATTACCTTCCATCATTATAACTCCGGATTATTCTAAGGTATGGTTTAACTGTCAAACCCTATTAGATAACCAACTATATTACATGTTGATCATTAATGATTAGTGAATGACTTAGAAAACTCCTTTTTCTCACTCATTCAATTGTCCTAATCAATGTCTTGAAACAACCATTAAGATCAATGACAATATAGAGCTCAAACTCATTACCTAGAGTTGATGGATTCCATCTTGACTCACCACTAATCAGATAGGTACTTAATTATATCCAATGATCATTCAACTAGCATTTTTACATACTAGGTGTCCAATGTCAAAACATAATAAGTAATTTATTGATTACTACGATGATCTCAGGTCAAAGGAAAAATGTATATGAGAATATCCACTTGATAGTTCATAGGTAATATTAATCATTGGGAATTCTCAGTTTGGTTATTTCAATAATCACATCTCCATATGCATCATCTATATATGTAACTTAGTAAATGAGTTCTATTAATATCCATCCAATATATACTATTACATATATATTGATCTAACCGAATCATGAAAGACCTTATTTGATGATCCTGTGATCAAGAACACTTTTAGATTAAACCCTAAAGACTTGACTCTCTCATCATCATAATCTCTATTATGATGGCAAGTGTACAAATTTAATCAATGATTGATCATATTAGAATAAAATAAAATAAACATAATATGATAACATAATCATTTGTCATGTTATTAAATAAAGTTAATAATTACAAAACAAAAAAAATCCAATCTATTACATAAAGATTGGGTTATTGGTATAATTCCAACACGAACTTTTGGGCGTTGATGTTTCTGATCCTTGCTCTAGTAGCCTCAATTGTATATCCATTGCAATCATACCTATTTGCTGTTGCTGGTGGAAAATTAATCCAACGAATCCGATGTAAATGTTTCAAGAAGGTGGTTCCCATGGAGATTGGCTGATTTGATAAGCGTGAGCAGTCTAGTGGTTTAATAGGGGCTAGGCTCTCAGCAGATGCAGCCTCAGTACGTGCTTTAGTTGGGGAATACACGCTAGCTCTAGTTGTTCAAAACAGTTCTTTAACAGTATCAGTTTTAATCATCGCCTTTGTTGGAAGTTGGCAATTGTCAATTATCATCCTTTTTTTACTTCCACTAGTAGGAATCAACGGATATACCCAAACAAAGTTCATAAAAGGATTCAGTGGAGATGGAACGGTATGCTCCCATTATCAGAAGCCAAAAATTTTACTGCATCATACATTGTTTCTTATTATTTTTTGGATTATTGCAGATGATGTACAAGGAAGCAAGTCAAGTTGCAAGCAACGCAGTTGAGAGTATAAGAACCGTGGCTTCTTTCTGTGCAGGAGAGAAGGTGGTGAAACAATATGAAAGAAAATGCGAAGGTTCTGCAAAGAAAGGAACAAGGCAGGGGCTGCTCAGCAGACTAGGATTTTTATAGTTTTATCCTTCTTAATTTTCTATTTTCTATTTATATTTTTATCTTGATTTGATTACTTTGAAAATAAAGACATGAATTTGAAGTACGTAAAGTAAAAATATTTATTAAAATCTAGCTCTTATTAGTTTAAATAAGGATGAATTTAGTTTTCCTTAAATAAATCTTATGTTTAAATCTTATAAATAAATAAAATACACATCAAAAGATTATAAAATTAATTATGACTTCAAGAAACCTGTAATATTAAGAAAAAATATTTGTTATAAATAATATTAAGAATATTTCATCCTTTATGTTTGTAAAGCATTTTCTTTTCCGGACTTGGAGGAATCGAATGCCATGAGAAGGGTGATGGCGCAATCACGATATGTTGTCACCATCTTTTCATGGTCGTCGTGGTCGACTTGTGTCATTGTCGTCCTGTGCCGGTCAACTTCAAAAGCCCATAAAGTTTGACTTTCAGTGCCGTCGTGGTCGACTTGTCATTGTCGTCCAGCGCCGGTGAACTTCAAAAGCCCATAAAAGTTTGACTTTCGGTGACAAATGTAGCTATCTCTCGGACAGATTGTCTGTTCCATTAATTATATTCCTATTCAGTTTCAGTTGCTTTTACTCATTCAATAAAGGGCATGGATGGATAAAAACACACGTAGAACAATTGGAACATCATAACAGACGACCTGATCACCTCTTTTTCAGGATCAAATCTCCTATTCTAGTTACAATATTTGTATCATATTTTATTAAATTTTATTCATATATTTAAGTATACCACACTTAAATATATGAATAAGACTTAATGGATTATAGTTAGAACAAAGTACTTGAGGATTTGATGTGCTCTTTTCTGGTTACTCCTTATTCCTTGCTCTAATAATTTGAAAAATCAATTCAATAATATCAAATTCCTTCTCATAATTTTGGGCTTAACATTTTATTTCTATTTGTCCTTCATCTATAAACATATAATCTTAATTTTTTTGTTTGTTGCCGAGAGAAAAAAACCAACTCAAGGCTATGTTTAGTTAGAAATTTTATAATGGAATGGAATTATATATAATATTATTCCATCGTTTGGGAGGATGTTTAATAATAGAATGAAAAGAAAGAGAAGGATTTCATATTACATCTTATTCCTTCATAAACAGTAAAAATAAAAAACCTCCAATTTGGGATATTTATGATGGAATATAAAATGATACACTATATTGCATTATAAACCTTTCATTCAAACAATCTCACCATATTATATTATGAGCTCTTCCATCTCTCCCAAACAATAGTTTTCTAATATTACATCCATTTACGCTTTATTCCATTATAAACAATTCCATTCTATTTTATTTAGTTTATGTTTTGTTGGAAGTTTTTTAATGAAATGTAATGGAATTATTCTATTGTTTGAGATGAGGATTTATAAGGGAATGAAGAAGAATGAGATGAAAGAGGAGGGTTTCATATTACATTTCATTTCATCCTAAATAGTAAAATTGAGAAACCTTCAATTTGAGGGGTTTATAATAGAATGTAAAATGATAAATAACTTTTCACTATATTACATTATAAATCTTTCTTACAAACAATATTCACTATATTACATAATGAATCCTTTCATTCGTCTCAAACAAAAATTTTCTAATATTATATCTATTTGTATTCCATTCTATTATAAATCATTATATTCTAATCCATTTTATTCCATTAAAAACCTTACATCGGCTATGTTTGGTTAGATGGTTATTAATGGAACAGAATGAAATGTAATATTATTTCATCGTTTGAGATGAGAGTTTATAATGGAATGAAATGGAATATGATAGAAGAGGAAGGTTTTACATTACATCTCATTCCATCCTAAACAGTAAAAATAAGTTACTTCCGATTTGAAAGGTTTATGATGGAATATAAAATAATAAACAACATTTCACTATATTGCATTATGAATCATTCTTCCAAACAATATTTTATTATATTACATTATGAACTTTTCCATCACTTCCAAACAACAGTTTTCTAATATTACATCAATTTACATTACATTATATTATCAATCATTCTATTTCATTATATTTTATTAAAAATCTTACTTGCAACCAAATATACCCTTACGGTTGAATGATAAGAGAGCAGCATTGATAAAATCTAGAACCTCATGTCATTTAATCCTAGCCACTGTTTTGGATAAGTTCATTAATTGCAACCGCCAACTAATTATAGGATTTTCCACCTTGATTGCTATGACTTCGATCTACCTTTTACTTAAATTGCAAGTAAGAGGCCTTTACTCCCATTATTTGCTTTGAAGAGTGTCTTATCGGATGAGTTCCAACCAGCATGCAAATCTTCCAATCTAAGTGGAAAGGAGAACGCAACACGTTTCCATCATATCATGTACATGTTACAGGTAAAACTTCTCGCTGATTAATATATTTTGCAGTTTCCAATCGGATAACACTATGCATACTCACAGTTTCACACGCATAGAACATCCAGATGTTTGATAGTTTTGTTAAACTTTATACGAACTTTGTTGATGGTTCGATCAATCATAAATTTATATAAATAAAGATAACGTAGAAATATATTTATTTTATTATTTATTTTTGTATAAGTGGAATGTTCTTTTATATCAAGTCGTGAAAACTTTGATGGATGTATATAAAAATTGTTAGGAAGGAACGTAGGTAAGACTTTTTATAAAAAAGGAAGAAGATAATGGTTTACGGTATTGTGTATTTCATTAGAAAAGTGCAGAATATATACACGAACAAG
>JAOTBA010000004.1:5238152-5258957 GCA_025629845.1 Erythroxylum squamatum | reverse complement strand
GAAGAAGATAATGGTTTACGGTATTGTGTATTTCATTAGAAAAGTGCAGAATATATACACGAACAAGAATCAATCTCTACCTATAATTAATCTATGCTATCTCCTATCTATGGAAAAGATATACAAGGATAAATGGTAAAGATAATTACAATAAACTGATTGATATTTTCCTTAATACTTTTCTACACTTTTCATAATATGATTAACTTTTGATAGGTCATGAAATTTAAATATCTATAAGAGCATATTTAAATAGGTGTAGGAAACCTAATAGTCAAAATCTTTTCGTAAAAAACAAACTGATCAAAATCTCTTTTCGTATAAAAAAGATTTAAATTGAATTTTAACATTTTTCTTCGTTAGATTTTGATCTACTTAATTAGATTAATTATTTGACATTTTATTATCATTATTTTTAATCAAATTTTAATTTTCTTTAACATTAATTCTAAAATTAAAAATAATAAATATATAAAAAGAAAATTTTCAACAATGTTTAAACATGGCATCTCTTAGATTTTCTTTTTTGGTTTTATAACCCTGTCTCTTCCATTATCCGTGTGATTATTACTTGGATTTTTTGTTTTTGTTTCTGCCATGCACTGTCAGTCTGCAAGTTGAAAACAGAGCAAAGTTGTCGACAAAAATAGGATCAAATACTTGGAAGTAAGACTCGTGGACATGGAGAAAAGCCCACATGGAGCCACGACTGTGGATGAGAATGAGGCATCTACGTCAAGAAGTCATGCAGAGGCCGTGAAGAGCTCTGTCGAAGATGGGCAAGTGTCAGGGAAGGGTAGAGGAGGAGATGGGGAAACCAGAAATATTCCATTTTATAAGCTCTTTACATTTGCTGATTCCATGGACGTCACATTGATGATAGTTGGCACCGTTTCTGCTATTGCTAATGGGTTATCTTTGCCCACTATGGCTATTCTATTCGGGCAAATATCGGATGCTTTTGGACAAAATCAGGGCAAGCATATGCTGCACGTAGTTTCCCAGGTATGCTCTGTACTAAATGGTTTGCAAATGAATTTCCTTGAACCAAATTAAAAGCTTAAATAAGGAGACTACTATGCAGTTTTTTATTTTCTATCTTAGAAAAGCGTGACTATAGACTTTTCAATTTTTTAATGTCTAATTAATATAATCTTATCGATGACCGATATTGTTTTAAAGCGGGTCCATAATTCTTTTCATTTATGTGTTTATCTTAAAACTTTAAGGTGTGTGCGAGAGTTGTGTACTTGGCTGTGGCGACTGGTCTTGCGTCATTTCTCCGTAAGCTCAAGATTTGTATCACTACCTCAAGAGAAATTATATGAATGTTGAAGTGCTAATTGTAAGAATCATGTTCTCTTGGTTCTCAGAGGTGACTTGCTGGATAATCACAGGAGAAAGACAGGCTGCAAGAATAAGGAGTTTGTATTTGAAAGCTGTACTAAGACAAGAAGTTGGTTTTTTTGATAAGGAAACAAAAACTGGAGATGTTGTAGGCAGAATGTCCGGAAACACGGTTTTAATCCAAGAAGCCATGGGGGAGAAGGTACTAAACTGTGCTGATAACATTAAACCTTGAGAAGAAGCAGGAACTGAGTTGGAATGAAAGTGCGCTGATCCCTTTGGTGCTTATTTCATGCAGGTTGGGAAATTTCTACAACTGGTTTCAACATTCGTAGGAGGATTTGTAGTAGCATTAGTACAGGGCTGGCTTCTGACCCTTGTTTTGATGTCATCTATTCCCTTGCTTGTGCTAGCTGGTGCTGTCATGTCCACCATGATAGCTAAGACGGCATATCTTGGACAAAATGCTTATGCCAAGGCAGCAAATGTAGTTGACCAGACGATTGGATCAATCAGAACTGTACGTTACACTTCATGACCAAGAAAGACCTAAAGGAATGAACATTAAATGTATACTCATTATTTGCCTCCCATGGTAGGTTGCATCATTTACAGGGGAGAAGCAAGCCATCGACAATTACAAGCAGTTTCTCATTGCTGCTTACAAGTCTAGCGTTTATGAAGGATTTGCCTCAGGATTAGGCTTTGGCACAGTTTTGTCAGCAGCTTTCTGTACTTACTCGTTTGCAGTATGGTTTGGGGCAAAGATGATATTGGAAAAGGGATACACTGGTGGTAAAGTGCTAAATGTGATTGTTGCTATATTGACTGGGTCCCTGTGAGTTCCATTCTAAGCAAAAAACTTGAATGTACATTTAAAACTGCTACTTATTCTAAATTCTTGTGAGATCTGATTTTGTGATTTGGCATATTTACTTTTAAGATTCTAACCGACATTTCAGGGCCCTTGGTCAGGCATCTCCCTGCATGAATGCCTTTACTGCCGGTAAAACTGCAGCCTATGAGATATTTGAGACGATTAACAGAAAGCCAGAGATAGATGCTTATGACACAGATGGAAAGATACTGGATGACATCCATGGAGATATAGAACTAAGGGATGTATATTTTGCTTATCCAGCTAGACCTGATGAACTGATATTTTGTGGGTTTTCTCTTTCCATCCCAAGAGGGACGACTGCAGCTTTAGTTGGTCAAAGTGGGAGTGGGAAGTCATCTGTCATCAGTTTGATAGAGAGATTTTACGATCCACAGGCTGGTGAAGTTATCATAGATGGCATTAATATCAAAGAATTTCAACTTAGGTGGATCAGGCAGAAAATTGGTCTTGTTAGTCAGGAACCTGTGCTGTTCACATCAAGCATCAAGGAGAATATTGTGTATGGAATAGATGGCGCAACCACTGATGAGATTAGGGCTGTCTTGGAACTTTCCAATGCTGCCAATTTCATTGATGAACTACCTGAGGTCCTTGTTTTTGCTTTCTTATGACGTTTTATTGCTTTAGTTTCTAACTTTTCATTTCCATCCAGGGATTAGACACCATGGTCGGAGAACACGGTAGTCAACTGTCTGGTGGACAAAAGCAGAGAATTGCAATCGCTAGAGCACTTCTAAAAGATCCGAGAATACTACTCTTAGATGAAGCCACAAGTGCACTTGACGCAGAATCAGAAATGGTTGTTCAAGAGGCACTAGTCAGGATAATGGTTAATCGAACAACTGTAATTGTTGCCCATCGATTAAGCACCGTCAGAAAAGCTGACATGATTGCGGTCATTCAGAGGGGAAAATTGGTTGAAAAAGGTTTTTTGAACTTTTAACTGAATATTAAATGTGATTTCCATTTAGATGATCTCCAATTGTTTTAGGTTATATCCCTTATTTTGTGAACTACCATTCCATTTACTTGGTAAATCATTATTCATGGAACCATAACTTTTAGCATGCAATGATATATTCTTCACTAAGAGTAATTTAAATTTTATTTATAGTTCTACTTGAATTTCTTAGTTTCCATTTCCGCATATAATTGAAGAAGAAGTTTAAACTTTTTCTTGCTGATTTTGAGAGTACCATGATGTAGAACTGGTGAAATAAAATGTGGGAACTTTGTTTCTTCTTGATTAGGTTTGCATTCAGAGTTAATCAAGGATCCCGAAGGAGCATACTCCCAGCTTATACGCTTACAAGAAGTACACAAGGGATCAGAATCAACATCAAGTGACCTCAAAAAATCAGATCTTGTTGCAGAATCCTTCAGAGAATCAAGTCAGAGATTTTCTCTTGGACCATCCGTAAGTAGAGGATCATCAGCTGTAGGGAATAGCAGCCGTCAGTCGTTCTCTGCCTCCCTTGGTATACCTCCCGGAATTAGCATTCACCATGAGACTTCAGAAGCATTTGAAAATCCACCAATAAATCAAACTGCCAAAGTCTCAATCCGTCGCCTTGCGGCCCTAAACAAACCAGAGATTCCAGTGCTTATGATTGGAACAACAATTGCAATTTTCAATGGTCTGATATACCCAATTTTTGGTTTGCTTCTTTCCAAAGTGATCAAGACATTTTATGAAATACCACATGAGTTACGAAAGGATTCGAACTTCTGGGCGGTGATGTTTCTGATCCTTGGTCTAGTAGCCTTAACTGTATATCCATTGCAGTCATACCTATTTGCTGTTGCTGGTGGAAAATTAATCCAACGGATCCGATGTAAATGTTTCATGAAGGTGGTTCACATGGAGATTGGCTGGTTTGATGAGCCTGAGCACTCGAGTGGTTTAATAGGTGCTAGGCTCTCAGCAGATGCAGCCTCTGTACGTGCTTTAGTTGGGGACACGCTAGCTCAAGTGGTTCAAAACAGTTCTTCAGCTGTATCAGGTTTGATCATTGCCTTCGTTGGAAGTTGGAAATTAGCAGTTATTATCCTTGTTTTACTTCCTATAGTAGGAATCAATGGATACGCTCAAATTAAGTTCATGAAAGGATTCAGTAGAGATGCAAAGGTAACCTTTTATTACCCAAAGCCAAAATTGTTGCTGCACCATATTTTTTTCTTTTGACTTGAAATACCAAAGCTGGATGATTGCAGATGATGTACAAGGAAGCAAGTCAAGTTGCAAGCGACGCAGTTGCGAGTATAAGAACCGTGGCCTCTTTCTGTGCAGAAGAGAATGTTATGAAACTATACGAAAGAAAATGTGAAGGTTCTGCAAAGACAGGAATAAGGCAGGGGCTGCTCAGCGGACTAGGATTTGGATCATCATTCTTCTTGCTCCTTTCTGTTTATTCAGCCACTTTTTATGCAGCAGCTTGGCTTGCTTATCGTGGAAAAATCACATTTGACGTTATTTTCCAAGTGCTGAATCTCTCTTGTTCAGGACTACATTTCAAAGATTATAATAACCAATATTGGTTATTGTATGATGAAACTAAGCATATTTTTCTTCTTTTCAGGTATTCTTTGCTTTAACTATGGCAGCTACAGCTATTTCTCAGTCAAGCTCCTTCGCTCCTGATTATTCCAAAGCCAAAACTGCTGCTGCCTCCATATTATCGATTTTAGACAGAAGGTCAAATATTGATCCAAGTGACGAGTCAGGAGTGACACTAGACCATGTGCAAGGAGGGATTGCATTTCGTCATGTAAGCTTTAAATATCCGTCTAGGCCAGATGTTCAGATTTTTCGAGACCTCAGCTTGGCCATTCATTCTGGCAAGGTGATCACTGATCATTTATCCTTTCGCGTTGAAGAAACTTTTGATATGTGCAAGCACATTTATAGGCTAACGAGATATTGTTCTTGTAGACCGTTGCTTTAGTTGGAGAAAGTGGAAGTGGGAAATCGACGGTAATTTCATTGTTACAAAGATTCTATGATCCTGATTCAGGAAATATAACTGTTGATGGGATTGAAATTCAGAAGTTCCGATTAAGATGGTTGAGACAGCAAATGGGACTAGTAAGTCAGGAACCAGTTTTGTTCAACGGCACAATCCGTGCCAACGTTGCATACGGAAAAGGGGGAGACGCGACTGAAGTTGAAATTTTAGCTGCATCCGAATTGGCCAATGCCCACCAGTTCATTAGTAGCTTACAACAGGTTACTCTTTAAATAATAATACTATATTATAATTCATTGCTTACACTGTTTATGTTCTCGGTGACTGAATTAGATTTTATGCAATCATGACAAACACAGGGCTACGATACCATAGTGGGAGAGCGAGGAATTCAAATATCAGGTGGACAGAAACAAAGAGTAGCTATTGCCAGGGCCATAGTCAAAAATCCAAAAATATTGTTATTAGACGAGGCAACCAGCGCATTGGATGCTGAATCTGAAAGAGCAGTTCAAGATGCTTTAGACAGAGTTGTGGTGAATAGGACAACAGTTATTATAGCCCACAGATTATCCACCATAAAAAATGCAGATGTCATTGCTGTGGTTAAAAATGGAGTGATTGTAGAGAAGGGAAAGCATGACACCTTAATCAATATGAAGGATGGGTATTATGCATCCTTGTTTACACTTCACATGAGTGCCTCAACTTCATCATAAGTCACTGGCAGGTTTTGCTAATACTGATTAACTTATTCGGAAAGTTGAACGTGCCAATGGCACAAGCAATCATTTATTAGAAGGCATATGCAACTTCTAGAAGCAGAAAAAGGGGAAGATATTTCTGTTGCTTTTTAGGTATTTAATAACCATATACTAATGTACTATATAATATACGGAGAATTTTCTTTTATAAAAAGCTCAAATGCTTTTTGTCTACGTAAAAGTTGAGTGTTACTTGAATATGAGATGATTGTATTCACTTTAATGTTGTACAGCAACGTGGAAGTGATATAGTTGTTACAAAAATTGTCGAGTAAAATCTAATTTGAGATATTTATTTAAAAGAAACGAAAATTTTATCATCATTATTATCGACACCTAATTAAAATTTCACTGAAGCGCGGGATTTGGGGAGATTTGATAGTACACAGTCTTACTCTTATCTAGTAGAGAGATTATTTCCGATAGACCCACATATAATATGTCATGAAGATACTACTACAATTAAAAGAAATAAAATAATTCATTAAAATGTTACAAATTATAATACACCTCTAGATTTAATATATGAACTATAATTAATATTTTCAAACATAACTTATTGAAATATCTTTTAGTAAAAAAAAGATTTAAATTGAATTTTAATATTTTTACAAAAATTTAATTTAAACTTTATAACATTGAAAAAAACTTCAATATTGCACAAATATTTAATTTAATCTCCGACTTATTAAAAAATCTTTATTTGATATTTTTTAGATTTTCTTGTACATCTTTTTGTCAGATATGCATCCTAATATGTCAATCAAAATTTAAATTTAAATTTATATTAATTTAAATTTAAATTTTTAGATTCCATTTACTATATAAAATGCACATTGCTAAATATAGGTTGCCAAAAAGTTAAATACAATTTTTTTAATAGAGAATTGATGAAGACATTAAATTAAACATTTATAAGCGTTTTAATTCTTTTTAAACGTTCGGAAAATTTTGAGTTTAAATTAAATTTTTAGAAATTTTAATATTTAATTTAATTTTTTTACAATATTAATCAATCCTCTCATTCTAATATTAGTCGCCAATATTAGGGATTGCATTATAATACAAGTCTAAAGAAGAAACGAAAATCATTTTGTCAAAGTACCAACCATATTGTGCATTTGTTTCACGTGGGAATCCCAAGTCCGCAGCTGTCGGCTGCTCGTTAACATTACAGTGGATCTTTCTCCACTTTCCACAGGTTGAATCTTAACCTTTCAACAAAACGTGTTGTGACCAAAGAAATTCAAATTTCAACGCTTAAGTTCGGATTCGTAATGTAGTACAGGTGTTTTTAATGATCAGCTTATATGAGTTAGACTCAGGTCTAAATCGACCTAAAACTTAACTATTTTGACCTAAAATGATATTTAATATTTTAATTTTAATTTTTTTGCAATATTAAAAATTCTAAAATTGATCATTTGTTAATTGTCTTTTAAATCATTTGAACAAGTTGTTACAATTGGACTTTAATAATAATTTTTACTTAAAATTTTATTTTTTTATAATTTATAATATCATAAAATAATTTTAAATAATTTTAAAGAAATAATTATTTCAAAAATTTAGAATTATGCAAAATGTTATATCTATCTCAAATTTTTATTAGAATATCAATATGTCTATTCCACTAAATATATATAAATAATAGAAGTTAATTATGCTAATTGTAATGACATACGACACCTTTTATTTTAATGAATCAACTTATAATTTAATACAATTAACTTTGATAATTAAAATAGGATAAACAATTATATAGTATCATAACTAACGCATGATTATAAATTGGAGTTTAAGATATATTTATTACTAGATATTTTACACAATTAGGAGATTCATTATTATCTCGTGTACTGGATTTAGTTGTGCATATTCCGTAGTTGCTATGTATATAATCTCTTGAATTTGAAGGAACGTGAATACATACTGGTGAAAACGCATTGCAGAAAGGAAAAGGAAAGAAGCAAAAGAAGAACGAAACAAAATAAAATTGACTAGCTAGTATTCGTCAATAGCTTATATATATAGCTTATATATTGACCCATGAAAGTGGATTACAGTTTCTAAAATTGATCAATTGTTAATTTTCTTTTAAATCAATTTAACAAGAATTGCATGTGACTTACAATTATAAACTCCATAGAGGTTCTAAGTTGTTACAATTGGACTTTAATAATAATTTCTATTTAAAAATTTATTTTTTATAATTTATAATATCATAAAATAATTTAAAATAATTTAAAAGAAAGAATTTAAATAATAGAAGTTAATTATGTTAATTGTGATGAGATATGACGCCTTTTATTTTAATGAATCAACTTATAATTTAATACAAATAACTTTGATACTTAAAATAGGATAAACAATTATATAGTATCATAACTCATGATTATAAATTAGAGTTTAAGATATATTTATTAGCAGATATTGTACATAATTAAGAGATTCGTTATTATCTTGTGTACCGGATTTAGTTGTGGATATTCCGTAGTTGCTATGTATATAATCTCTTGAATTTGAAGGAACGTGGATACATACTAGTGAAAACGCATTGCAGAAAGGAAAAGGAAAGAAGCAAAAGAAGAACAAAACAAAATAAAATTGACTAGCTAGTATTCGTCAATAGCTTATATATTGACCACTGAAAGTGGATTACAGTTTCTAAAATTGATCATTTGTTAATTTTCTTTTAATTCAGTTTAACAAGAATTGCCTGTGACTTATTATTATAAACTCGATAGAGGTTTTAATTTGTTTCAATTGGACTTTAATAATAATTTTTATTTAAAATTTTATTTTTTATAATTTATAACATCATAAAATAATTTTAAATAATTTAAGAGAAAGAATTTAAATAGTAAAAGTTAATTATGTTAATTGTAATGAGATATGACGCCTTTTTTTTAAATGAATCAACTTATAATTTAATAGAAATAACTTTGATACTTAAAATAGGATAAACAATTATATAGTATCATAACTCACGATTATAAATTAGAGTTTAAGATATATTTTTTAGCAGAGTTTGTACATAATTAAGAGATTCGTTATTATCTTGTGTACCGGATTTAGTTGTGTATATTCCGTAGTTGCTATGTATATAATCTCTTGAATTTGAAGGAACATAGATACATACCGGTGAAAACGCATTGCAGAAAGGGAAAGGAAAGAAGCAAAAGAAGAACGAAACAAAATAAAATTGCCTGGCTAGTATTCATCGATAGCTTATATATTGACCACTGAAAGTGGACTACAGCTTCTTGAAAATAAATTATGTGCATAGTGCATTGCAAGCCCAGGTCAAACAATTATGTTCTCTGAATGAAATCTAAGGGTCCATATTCGTTTCAGATTTTGCACCCATCAGAAAAAATCCTCTTTCCTAGTGCGAGTGCAATTACACTTCCACTTTATGTTAAGCATTATAGGAACAACTGATGATCACATAAATAAAGCATCTCCACTACCAATAGTGCGTGGAAGCCAATTGCTCCCTGTAATCATAGACGTCGTGGAACTCGTTTCCTTCACCTTTTTGTAGAATTTAGTGTCTAGTGCTTTATGACCTTCTCTTTTCCTTTTTGCAGCCTCCACGAATTTGAAGAGACGTGGGGTGGAGGCGATCTTATTCTTCAGTTAACTTCCAACTGAAAAATAAATTAAAGAGATTTCTACATTATTTCGCTCAAATTACTTTAATTTTAAACAAAAATTCAACTTCAATTACTTCACAACTGTAACATTTTGTAATGAAAATCACGGGTAAATTTTAATTTAAATATTGTTTCGCTTGAAATTAATTATAATAAAATATTAACAATTATAATGCACAACAAATTCTCGTTTTGTAAGAATAAGATCAATTGTACGTAATCTTCTCTTTTTATTTTATAAAAAGAAATTGTATGACTCGAACCGACCATACCTTTTAGATATAAAAGAATAACTTTATCAAATACTTTAATGCTAAGCAAATTTTTAGGATAAGAAATCGTTGATTGAATATTGTACCTAATCCATCTTTTGGTAAACATAGATAAAAGGTGGGGTTAACGTACGCAGTATTTCTTGAAAAAACAATACACAAGGCTTCAAAACAGGAGAATATTTTAATTGACTTTGTAGTCCTTCAATCGCATACTAAATATGCTATTATATTTCAATATTAATTAAACCAGTTTTAATTCCACTTAACTTAGAATATTATACTTAAGAAAAAAGTTAAGAAATTATTTTAATGATTTTCAAAACCTAACTTTTCTGTAAAAGGGGAAACCGGACGCACGATTGTCTTTAGAAGCACAGAAGTAACCTAGTAATGACGTAGGATAATACGCAAGAACATACGTACGTAACTTTCAATATAAGAAAAAGGGTAACAAACTATATAGAATCACGAGATTTTAGTTCACATCGCAACAAACGTGAATGTTGACCAAAGTTTGGGCTAGAAGATGTTGGTTCATAATTCATTATTTTTCTAATGTGATAGTACACCTACCCAAATCCATAAAGCAGCATGCTATGTGCTAATGGTCACAAGTTCATTGTGGTCTTGATGATACTGCTCTCCCTTCATCTTTGCCTTTCTATTTGGTAAGGAAAGATTGCTACTACTTGGGAAACATTTGGTCACTCTCTTTTTCCTTTGTTGATCGCAGTTTGTGGCTGGTAAGGGGTTGGTTATTGTTTTATCTGGTAAAAGTCCTGTCTTGGATTTCTTTGGTTTCTTTGTCCCTTTCCTTTTTAAGTTCAATACTAAAAGACAACACAGGTGTGACGGAGACGACCGTTCCCAGTCTTCACTTCTTCTAATCTATCTTTCCATTTTGTTGTTGCTCTTATCGATATGGGCATGGATCATACATTCGTTTTGGTTGTCAAATTGTTATCTTTTTACTTTCCATGAATAAATCATCGCTCATGCAATGACTTGCGAGTTACGCGTGTTACAGTCTGTCCATTAAATCCAGGAAAGTTTTGCACATAAAGTAAAAGTTTGAAGATTCGCCATCCATCCTGTGGATGTGATATAGATTTGAATATAAAAGTGTTCTTCAACTTTGAATGACTTCATATCTTTGTATTTCAGCTATTTCTTATTGCATGATGTCATTAGTTCCTGTCAAACCGTGTACGATATCAGTAGCTAGCCTATCAACTCACCCATGTTTTTTTTTTTCATAATCAAATCGATCAAGAGAGTCGACAAAGAATTTTATAGATGATGCGTGAAGCGAACAAAAATGATTTGATTTCTCCTACCACTAGCTAGTTCTATTCGTTCTGTCTTTGTTTGTCCTTTACAACGACTTCATTCAATAAACAATGTGACGTAAAGGGGAATTGTTTTTATTAATTAGTAGAGTTGGTCAGGGAGCCAGAATCCACAAATCTGACAGTACTGTGTTAAAATGGGAAGTCTTCCCCTTTATAGTCTATCTATGTTGGATTCTTGTCTACTTTATTGATAGACACTTAGATAATAGACTTGAAAATAATACACAACAATCCGTTCGATGAGAGGGTGGGTGCAGACTGATCGTCATCTCCTTCCGGAGTTCTTACTATGAATTTCCTACAAGATACTTGTGCCTGTAATGGTTTGATCGTAAGAAACAACTTTTGTTCATGTCCTGCAGTTTCAGTTAAGTTGTGCTTGATCTGAGAGCAGCATACAGACCAATTTTTTGTTATATTTGGAGTGCACGTCATGGCCAAGGAGAATGGCTATGATGGTGACAAGAGGATGGATGATGCAACCTCGTCAAAAGGGACAGAGCATAAGAGAAGCTCCTACGTGAATGGGGAAAATGAAAAGCCTGTGAAGAGTAAAGGGGAGGATAAAGTGAAAACAGTTCCGTTTCTTAAGTTGTTCTCCTTTGCAGATTCTGTAGATACTATGCTCATGATCGTTGGAACAATTGGTGCAATTGGGAATGGTTTGGCTCTTCCAATAATGACTTTGATTCTCGGGGAAGTAATTAATTCTTTTGGAGAGACACAGACAAATGACATTGTCCAGAAAATTTCCAAGGTAAGAAAACTGAAAACGTTGTGATGATTGATATTAGATTACTGGACAAGGAGAGACACTTGATCGAACCAACTTATGATAGCTGGGTGTTGATAAGTTTGATCTGGACAAATTTAGGTCTCTCTGAAGTATGTTTACCTGGCAGTGGGAGCTGGAACAGCAGCATTGCTTCGTAAGTAGATCTCATAATCAAAAGTTAAAATAGTGGTCAAACATTGTGAGCTAGAGACTGAGAACAATCTAATTTCTGTCAGAGGTTACCTGCTGGATGGTCACAGGGGAAAGACAAGCTGCACGGATAAGGAATATCTACTTGAAGACAATATTAAGACAAGATATTGCTTTCTTTGATAAGGACACAAGTACAGGAGAGGTTATTGGTAGAATGTCCGGAGACACGGTTCTAATACAAGATGCAATAGGTGAAAAGGTACTATACTATACACTTCGCCTTCAGATTAAAACAAAATTCAGATAACTCGGTTGATTTCTTGCAGGTTGGAAAATTTCTGCAGCTGATAGCAACATTTATTGGGGGGTTTATTATAGCGTTTGTTAAAGGTTGGTTGCTTACCCTGGTCATGTTATCTTCGATTCCCCTTTTAGTGATAGCCGGAGGAACCATGTCCATATTGATATCCAAGACAGCAACTCGTGGTCAAAAAGCTTATGCAGAAGCCTCAACTGTAGTAGAACAGACCATTGGCTCAATCAGAACTGTATGTGAATGTGATTTAGTCGCAGTCAATAAAATTCCTAAGCTCCAAATTCACATGCATCAAAAGCATGTCAATAATTCTATGTTTTCAGGTAGCATCATACACTGGGGAAAAGAGAGCTGTCAATGATTACAACAAATTTCTGGTTAATGCTTATAAATCTGGTGTGCATGAGGGGTTGGCAGCAGGAATCGGTCTTGGCGCAGTTATGTTCATCGTGTTCTCTAGTTACTCCCTGGCTGTATGGTATGGTAGCAAGTTAATATTGCAAAATGGATACGAAGGTGGCCAAGTCATAAATGTGATTGTTGCTGTGTTGACTGCTTCTATGTAAGTTCCATCTTTTATTCTTCTACTTGCTTCTTAAACACTGCGCACACAGCAGATGCTTTTTTCTTCACTGAATTTATGCATTTGTTTCTTCATAAATCAATATTTCTTCAGTCCTGCACTTTTGACACGGAGTTCGCAGGTCCTTAGGACAAGCATCTCCATGTATGAGTGCGTTTGGTGCCGGTCAAGCTGCGGCATATAAGATGTTTGAGACTATCAATAGGAGGCCACTGATAGATGCTTATGATACAAGTGGAAGAACATTGGATGACATATGTGGAGATATAGAGTTCAAGAATGTTTATTTTAGTTATCCTGCCAGACCGGATGAGCAAATATTTTGTGATTTTTCTCTTCTCATTCCAAGTGGTACAACTGCAGCTTTGGTTGGGCATAGTGGAAGTGGGAAATCAACAGTGATCAGTCTGATAGAGAGATTTTATGATCCACAAGCTGGTGAAGTGCTCATTGATGGTCTTAACCTGAAAGACTTGCAGCTTAAATGCATTAGGGGAAAAATTGGTCTTGTCAGCCAAGAACCTGTGTTGTTTACTTCCAGTATCAAGGATAACATTGCATATGGGAAAGAGAGCGCAACTGTTGAAGAGATAAGAGCAGCTGCTGAACTTGCCAATGCTGCTAAATTCATTGACAAATTACCCCAGGTTCTAAAGTTTCTCCATTTTCACAATTGGTTCTGAAGTAATAATGACTTCGTCGCTATGATTATGCTATTTACATCTCTTTTGGCTTTGCAATGATTCAGGGGCTTGAAACTATGGTTGGTGAGCATGGCACTCAACTTTCTGGCGGGCAGAAGCAACGAATCGCAATAGCCAGAGCAATCTTGAAGGACCCTCGGATTTTACTCTTAGATGAAGCTACAAGTGCACTTGATGCAGAATCTGAGAGGATAGTGCAAGAGGCATTAGATAGGATAATGGTCAATCGAACTACAGTTATTGTTGCCCATCGTTTGACCACTGTGAGAAATGCTGATATGATCGCTGTCATCCATCAAGGAAAGATTGTTGAAAAAGGTAACCTTTACTATCAAAATTAGGAAAATGTGACAAGTTGATGCCTATTGCTGTTCTTCTGTATATTTTCTCGTCTTACCGTCTTGGCATACTTCCTTAAAACCGGACTTTTCTGTCAATAAGTTGTCTGATTTCTAACTCTTGACATGTCTGAAAACAGCCTTATGATATGTTGGTGTAGATCATCCACTTGGGAAGTTAGGATAAACTAGCTCGTGATGTTTCAATTTTTGGTTGCAATTAGATTTGCGGAAATTTCTAGTTATAACAGAAAAGTTAATATCAGGAAGAATGAAAATATCATTAATGCCTTAGAACGGGGGAATAAAATATGAGAAACATACTAAAACTGTTTTCATCGATGAATCAGGCTCACATACAGAACTTCTTGAGGACCCTGATGGTGCGTATTCTCAGCTCATAAGGTTACAAGAACTTAACAAAGAGTCAGAACATGCAGCTCAGGTAAATCACAAATCTGAAATTACCACGGAATCATTCAGACAATCTAGCCAAAGAAGGTCATTGTTGCGATCAATAAGTCGTGGATCATCAAGAAATAACAGCAATAGACACTCCTTCTCAGTCTCTTTTGGTTTACCTACAGGGCTTGATGCCCCTAATGACCACATGGAAGATTTAGAAAATTCTCCGCCAAGTATGAAACCCCCGGAGGTTCCAATTCGACGCCTTGCCTCCTTGAACAAGCCAGAACTTCCAATTCTTATATTTGGAGCTATTGCAGCTTCTCTGAATGGCACGATAATGCCAATTTATGGCATATTAATTTCCAGAGCAATAAAAACATTTTTTGAACCACCAGATGAGCTGAGAAAGGACTCAAGGTTCTGGGCACTAATGTTTCTGATCCTTGGCATAGCAACATTTGTGCTTAGTCCCATCAGAACATATTTGTTTTCAGTGGCTGGGAATAAGTTAATCCAGCGGATCAGGTCAACATGCTTTGAGAAGGTGGTTAACATGGAGATTGGTTGGTTTGACGAGCCTGAACATTCAAGTGGTGCAATAGGTGCGAGGCTCTCAGCAGATGCAGCATCTGTTCGTGGCCTTGTGGGAGATGCACTAGCTCAAATGGTTCAAAACATTGCGACGGCCATAGCAGCTTTAATCATTGCCTTCAGTGCGAGTTGGCAATTAGCACTGATCATCCTTGCTATAGTCCCTTTGGTAGGCATGAATGGGCTTATTCAAGTAAAGTTCATGAAAGGATTCAGTGCAGATGCAAAGGTACGTCATAAAGTTAATTACCCTGCTTTCATTGCTGGGGAAATTTAAAATATCTATTAAAGCTGTTAACTTTCTTTTTCCAAGAACTGAACTCAAAGGAGCTTTTGACATTCATGGGAATTTTAAAGGTCGCTGGATGATAGTTCCGTAACATTTTGATTGATCATCTTAATTCCTTAATGGATGCAATTTTATTTTGCCTGTAGAAAATGTATGAGGAAGCAAGCCAAGTAGCCAATGATGCAGTTGGAAGTATAAGAACGGTTGCCTCTTTCTGTGCAGAAGAGAAGGTGATGCAATTATATGAAAAGAAATGTGAAGGCCCCATGAAGACAGGAGTGAGGATGGGACTAATTAGTGGTTGTGGATTTGGACTATCATCACTCTTTCTTTTCTCTTTCTATGCAACTAGCTTCTACGCTGGTGCTCAGCTAGTAAAGAGCGGTCATACAACATTCTCAGATGTTTTCCAGGTGGGTATATACACTTTATATAGCAACTAACAACTCTTCTCTTCAAACAATTTGAGCTTCAAAATTACCCTCTTCGTGACATTGATACTGATACTTGGTTTGCAGGTTTTCTTTGCTTTAACTATGGCAGCTATAGGAGTTTCTCATTCAAGCAGCCTTGCTCCTGATACTTCTAAAGCGAAGGCGGCTACTGCTTCAGTCTTTTCATTCATAGACCGCAAGTCGAAAATAGATCCAAGTGACGAGTCAGGATTAATTCCAGAAACTGTAACCGGAGAAGTTGAGTTTCACCATGTGAGCTTTAGATATCCATCTAGACCAGATATTCAAATTTTCCGGGACATTAACTTGACTATTCGTTCTGGCAAGGTATGTCCTGTCCGATGTTTAATGTCCTATGTTTGTTTTAAGCAACTAGTGCATGACATTGTTGAAAATGATGAACCATGCAAAAGTCGAAATGATATCAGAATCCATTTATGATAATTTTTCCTAGACTGTGGCTCTTGTTGGAGAAAGTGGTAGTGGAAAATCAACAGTAATCGCGTTGCTACAAAGATTTTATGATCCAGATTCTGGTACTATCACACTTGATGGGACTGAAATTCAAAGGCTTCAATTAAGGTGGTTAAGACAACAAATGGGACTGGTAAGTCAAGAACCTGCGTTGTTTAATGACACGATCCGGGCCAACATTGCCTATGGGAAAGGAGGAAATGCAACTGAGGCTGAAATCATAGCTGCAGCAGAATTGGCCAATGCCCACAAGTTCATTTCTGGTCTACAACAGGTAAACGGCTACATATTTACATGGTAAAAGAAGCAAACTTCTAGCACTCGAAAAACGATACTATAGTAAGATTTCTATCTTTTTTTTTATTAACATGGTACGATAAATTGCAGGGTTATGACACTATAGTAGGAGAAAGAGGAGTTCAATTATCTGGAGGACAGAAACAGCGAGTAGCCATTTCTCGTGCCATCGTAAAAAATCCAAAATTATTGCTATTGGATGAAGCTACCAGTGCATTGGATGCTGAATCCGAGAGAGTGGTCCAAGATGCACTAGATAGAGTTATGGTGACTAGGACAACAATAGTCATAGCACATAGATTGTCCACCATCAAGAATGCAGATTTAATTGCAGTAGTCAAAAATGGAGTCATTGCAGAGAAAGGCAGCCATGACTCTTTAATCAACATCCACGACGGGATTTATGCTTCACTGGTGGCATTGCACACAAGTGCTAAAACTATATAAGCTACTGATTTAGAAAAGAACAAAAAGAAACGTTCTTTTCTTTCTTTTTTTTTTCCCTCTTAAAAATTATAGGCTTACAAGCATAAGAAAATTTCTTTTAACTTGTCTGGTTAGATTTGGACTATGATGATACTGTTGGACTAAGACGAACCGCTGGGCTTACAGCATCTAATTCAATCTTGACGTTAGCTCGGAGAAGGAAACATCCATGCAGGGGAGTTTTGAGCGATTCCTTTCCTTTTCCGGGCACTGTTTTGGGCGAGTCAGATGCCTACATATAATATTAGCAGTTGTATTTCCTTCCATTTTCAGTTGTTACTTTTCACGAAGCCACGCACCAATAATTTTCTTGTTTTCTTTTTCCAAATAGTTCATATTTAGACCATTGTGAACCCTAATTTTAAAAATGAAGGAGTTAATGATTCACAAAAAATCAATATCTATTTTTGTTTTTTATGTCTACTATTTTGAATTATATCTTTCTCAATTTTTTATTTTCAAAAGACGGTTATTGGGAAAAGATAGGCTCTAAAATAATTTACAAAATAAATTGGCTTCTAAGAAGAATTTTAAAAAGTCAAAAATCAAATTAAAAGTATTTGTTGAAAATTTTTAATAAAATATGTAAAAAATATTTAGTTCTATTTTTTACTATCAAACAAAAAATTTCCACATTTCAAAATTTATAATTAATTCTATGAATTAAAAATAAACTAACCAAATGAAGTTAAATATGCTTATTTTCTTTTTTATCATGATAAATTTTTTTAATAGAATTTTGATAAGAAAAAAATGGCCCTTTGACTCACTTTGAACACTATTACGATCTTTTTTCAAGATTATACATTACCACTTATAAATAGAATGACTCAGATAAATCTTTTTAAAATAATTTTGATGAGGAAAAAGGTGTTAAAGAGACCCTCTTCACTCCATGTTAAGCGCTATAATATTTTTTTTTCCAAATTTACTTAATTTATACATGTTCAAGAGGTTTTTTTTTTGGGTAAATCAGAAAAAATCAATAAATAAGCAAAGATATTTACAAGAAGGTTCACAGAAAATGCCACAAAAGGCTCCCCCAGTGAAGCCTCAAGGCAAACCAAAAGAAACTAAGGGACACTGCAGCATAGAAAGAAGTAACCCAAAACCCAATCTACAGCAACAATAAGAAACCCAAGAAACATAGCCAAAGAAAATTCAAGAATACAAGGTACAAGGAAAACCTAGCTAAAACAATCCAAGCAGAAGCTAGCGACCTAGGAGAAACTGACATAAAGATACTGCATATCCATGGCCCTATAATGACCAAGATGAATACTGCCGCTGATGAAGAACAGTGCTGCACCTCCAAGGAAGGCTAGGCAAGCACGGTCAGCCCGAAGAATCCTCGAAAGCAGTGACCTGAGAGAGACTTAGCAATAACCTGTAAAGAAAGAAATTAATGAAAATTACCTCCTCTCGGTGTTTAGGCAGAGATGTTCCATAACGTGGGAGATAACTCCTGAGAACACACGCTCCTCAGCCAAGGCTTCATTTTTGAAGGTTCGGGCATTACGTTCAGTCCAGAGGTGGTAAACCGTAGTGGATAGCAGAAGAGGGAAAAGAGTGGTGACAGAAGCGCTGGAACTGGAAACTGTTAAGAACCAGGAAAGAATTGTTGAGAGGGTAGGGAGATTGAAGGTGGGCAAGTTAAAATGGGAAAGGTTGTGGACCAAGACAGCTTTGGAAAAAGGGCACTCAAAAAATAAGTGGTCTAAGGATTTATTTGCAAAAAGGCACAGAGAACAATGGTTAGGGGTGTAGAGGAAAGTAAGCTTATCCCGGGTAGGGAGCTTCTATAGGAAAGCAAGCCATAAGATAAAGGAGCAGCGAGGTGTACTGTATTTGGACCAGACCAATTTGTACCAAGGAACGATAGGTAAAGGAGGATGCAAGAATTGGTAGGCTGACACATTGGTATAACACTTGGTAGGGCTAGCTAACCATTCCAGACAGTCGGGTAAGGAACTGGTTGGGGAATAAGAGGGAGGAACCAGACGGCAAAGAAAGTCCAGGAATACCACACTCCAGCTCCAGGAACCATTACAGATAACTGCTGAAACTCGTGCTGAGAGAGGGAGCTTCGACCCATTAATCTCCCTAGGAGTAGACAAGAACTGCAGAATACCACTCGGGTGCCAAGGATCCTGCCAGAAAAGGGTAGACATACCATCTCCAATCCGAAATCTAAATTGAGAACACAACTTGTCCCGGACTGATAAAATCTTTCTCCAACTCCAAGAACTATTATAAGAAGGCTGTGCACTCCAAAAATTATGCCTACGCAAAATTATAGTATGAACCCACTTCACCCAAAGGGCTTCCTTATCTATAAACAAATACCAAATCCGTTTGCCTAACAGTACTTGATTCCAAGTAGTCAAGTGTTTAACTCCTAGGCCTCCTTCCTTTTTAGGACGACAAATGTCGCTCCACTTTACCCTAGCCTGAGAATGAGCAACTGCCTTACCGGCCCACAAAAAATCCCTGAGCTTAGCCTCAATGTCCTTAAGAATAGAAGAGGGAAGAATAAGATGAGAGGACCAGTAGACATGGAAGGAAGAGAGAGCTGAGATAACCAATTGAAGTCTACCCGCATAAGAAAGACTCTTATGCGTCTAATGATTGATCCTATTATCTATTCTGTCAATAAGAGAAGCACAATCCTTCCTCGAAAGATGACCTGTAACAAGATACCTAAAGGGGAGAGAACCTTGCTGAAGACCCGACACAATGTGCATCCTACAGCTCAAATGACTAACATTTGGGGATAAGTAAAACTGACTTTTGGAAGTATTCATTTCCATGCCAGAGTACATAGAGAAGTTGCGCAAAGAATCAAGCAGAAGTTGGGCTGAAAACAAATCCCCATGACTGAACATTAAAAGATCATCCGCAAATAGAAGATGGTTGAGTTTTAGGCCCTGACATCGCCAATGATATTGGAACTGAGGAGAGTTGCCTGTACTCATTCTTAAATTCCTAGAGAACACTTCCATATAGATAATGAAAAGGAAAGGCGATATAGGATCCCCCTGTCTTAAACCAAATTGACCTTTGAAAAATTGAGTAGGAGAACCATTAACCAAAATGGAATAAGAGGGAGTTGTGATACATTCTCTAACCCAACCAATGAACCTCCTCGGAAAACCTACTGCTACTAGGGTGTTAAGCAGAAACTCCCAATGAATAGAGTCATAAGCCTTTTGGAGATCCACTTTGAAAGCACAACGCTTGTGAGAATTGGAAAGGTGATAGCTCTTGAAGATTTCTTGAGCTAAAAGAATATTATCCCCTATACGCCGATTCTTGATAAAAGCACTCTGATTAGGGCTGACTATAAGAGGAAGGATGTGGCTAAGCCTATTAGCCAAAATTTTAGCAATTACCTTGTAAAGCATATTGCAACAGGAAATAGGTCTAAAGTCCTGGACAGTAGAAGGATGAGCATTTTTGGGAATAAGGGAAATGAAAGTAGAGTTTAGCTCTTTTAGGAGTTTGCCATGGTTGAAATTTTTTTGAATTGCTTCAGTAACATCTTCCCCGATTGTTGAACCCCGAACTTTCGGTGAAAATTAGAAATATTAAAATGAATTTAAATGAGTGTTTTTGTATATGAATTGTATTGTAGATGTTTTTGTGCCTTAAGGAAATTGATGAGAAAAGAAA
>JAOTBA010000004.1:5210940-5229899 GCA_025629845.1 Erythroxylum squamatum | reverse complement strand
GATTTCACCTGTCAACACCATCGAAGCCAAGGACCATTGATCATCGTACTCATCGTACAGAACTACCTAGATGGCTTACAAAGAAACCCTCGCATAGCGGCGTTGAGTAGCGTTGAGACCTTCCAAGGAACCCTAAAAGGCTCAAGCAAGTTCACACGGTAAAAAACAGGAAGATAGTAACGCCTCTAAATTTTTGGATAGAAGCTTGGGGTACTCTGGTTAATGGGAAGAGTTATTAATCGGTGAAGATGAAGATAAGAGAGATTGGAGAGTGAAGCAAGAAGAGGACAAACCGTGGAGAAGACAGGAAGCCGGAGGAGAAAGAGAGTAGAAACTTCGAGAGTGAAGGGGACGAGATTTAACGAAGAAGCAGGCAACCGTAAGATTAAATGGACGGTTGGGATGGATTGCATGGTCGTCCATCCCAACTCGTCCTTTATATATATACTTAATAAGGAACAAGCGAAGAAGTAGTAGAGCTAGTGGGCTTGGTTGCGAGCAAGGAACAAATTCCAGGATTAGTCATCTCTGAGAAGACAAAAGCTAAGGTTGTCTCAATCATCTTCTGATCCCAAACTGATTATTAATTTATAGGATGAGAATGGAGATACGAAAGAAGGAGATGAATCTTTAAATTAGGATCTGGATCTAGAATTGGAGGTGAAGTTCATGTAAGTTGGAGCCACCTCAAAGAAGAAGACAAGGAGAAAGAAGGGTCGAGTCAGGCTTAGAGGTATGTAATACTTGAAATTAGACTATCTTATAATGTCTATGATTATTTGGAATGTCAGAGGGATGAACTACCTCTAAAAAGGCTAGCTATGAGGTATATCTTTTTGGAGAAAAAAAAGCTGGCGATTTAGGTCTTATAGAAACTAAAATAAAGGCTAAGAAGATCAAGGATAATCTAGAGTTTTTAGGAAAGAATTGGTTAGCTCATTTTCATGCACATCATTGTAACAACATAATAATGCTTGCTTATAACAAGACTTTAGTGCAGGTTTCCAACTTTAGGTGCACTAATCAACTTTAGGTGAACTTTATACCTAGTCAAATAAACAGGCTGGGGTATAGTTCACATAGAAAAATTAGATAGAGTGCTAGTGAACCAACTATATTTGATCCATTTCTCTTATTCATTAAATTGGTTTGACGCTCCTTTATTTTTAGATCATTCAATGATTGAAGTTATGAAATTTAACTCCAACACCCCTCTCAAAACTCTTTTCAAATTCTTCAACATTCTCACCGGGAGAGAAGTTTTCCTAGACTTGATAAGGGATGCTTAGGAGATTGAGAGAGCAGGTTGCAAAGCCTTCCAACTAATGAGGAAGTTACAGTTGGTTCAGGGGAAGCTTAACGAGCTTCGTAAGAAAAATACCACAGACACTGGATTGATTTTATAAATGGCCAAAGAGAATTTAAGGAAGATATAAGATGAGTGTTATCAAGATCCTAATAATCCTTTACTAAGATGAAGTGAGACCAAAAAGCTAGAGGAGTATAACGTAGTTTTGTAAGCTAGAATTAAATGGCTTTCAGAAGAGGATGTAAATTCCATTTTTTCACGATACTATTCTAACTAAATGGAACAAGAATAAAATCTCATGTATACTTGATGAGGATGGTAACCTTACTATGGATAAAAAACTGATACATGAAACAGTTGTGAGGTTCCACCAGAAGTTATTTAGAGAGAATTTTGGACATAGAGCTGGGAACTTTAATTTTAACATGTCGTTGGGGACTGCCTAAGTCAATAGACAAAGGACTTGTTAATCAGCTTCGTGTCAAGTTAAGAAATCAAAGAGACCTTATTTAGCCTAAATCCTAGTAAAACACCTAGCCAGATGGATTCAGTGCTCATTTATTCTAAGCCTTTTAAAGTATCACAAGTAGACTAGTTATGAAGATAGTATATGAATTCTTTGAAGGCAAGAAATTATTAAGGGAGCTAAATAAAACTTATATGTACTTGATTCCTAAGTCTACCAATCCAAACAATTTAAATGATTAGTAGCCTATATCTTGTTGTAACACAATCTATAAAATTATTTCCAAGATCATAGCTAGAAGACTTAGGAATGCCCTCAGAATAATGATCAACATTTCACAAGGAGCTTTCATAGAGGGAAGGTAGAAAAGTGACAATATTATGGTAGAGCTATTAAAAGAATATGATTCCAAGAGGTCCATATATAGTTGTGCAGTGCAGATAGATTTCTATAAGGCATTTGATACACTCTAGTGGAATTTCATTCTTAGCAATCTTTAGTTCTTTCGATTTCTTAATCTATACTAATCAAAGCTTGTTTAACCACCACATCGTTCAGTCTACTAATTAATAGTACTCCCTCCAAGATATTTAGAGGAGTTAAAGGAATTAGGTAAAAGGATCCTCTTTCCCCCTACTTGTTCACTTTGACTATTGAGATTTTCACTAGAAAGCTTCAGATTGAACGTGTTAAGAAATATTATATTTTCCTATCATCATAAGTGCAAGACAATACAAAATACTCACTTGGCTTTCACGTACGACCTTATATTATTTTGTGGTTCTAATTCTTATTCTTTGGAAGTTATGATGAAAACATTGAAGAAATTCCTTGATATATCTAGGATGAGGGTCAATGCCAATAAGAGCAAGATGTACCTATCCTTAAATGTCTAGAATTTTTAGATTTGTTCTCCATTATTGGACTAGTTAACTGGAATATACCTTTTAAATACTTAGGGGTACCAATAACCCCAGGAAAACCAACGTATGAAGAATGCATACCACTTTTAGAGATGTTTAAAAAGAGAATCAATGCCTGATATAATGGATTCTTGTCCATTACATGCATATTACAATTTATTTAGTTACTATTGAGCATTGTATACTTTTACTAGAGCTTCCACATCTTCATACTTAAAAGAATGAATAAGGAGATTGAAAATTGCATTAAAATTTTCTTATGGTTAAGTAAGGATGAAAATTATAAAGGGGGAAAATTCAGATGGTTGGATCTATATTTACCTAAGCAATAGGGGTTTGGGACTAGTTTCCTTACTGGTTATCCAATTGGTGTTAATTTTACAAAGGATGGTGGTGTGAATATTTGCTAATTATATTAATGATTTTGTTGACATTTTAGGTAAATATTCATGTGGAAAGGGTGGAATTTATTTAGTTATATGTATTTTGGGCAGGATATGACAATCGGGCCAAATCGAAGATATTTTGGTTGCTGTCGCTTAAAGTTTTGAGCTGCAGCTACTTATCCGCAATTTTTGGACTGACTTCAGATTTTGCGCAGTAAGCCGTGCCCACGGCTTAAGGTCGCGCGTAAGCAGACACCCGATACAGAGTTAGAGATGTGACTGGACTTTTAATTGGATACTATTCTGTTTTGAAAGGAGAGATCTTCTCTGGGGATTAGCGAGGGAAGTTAGGGATTCTTTCCCACTAAAAATAGAACTCTCTAGACATAAAGGAGTATCGGCAGAAGGCTTTGGGGGATCGATTTTTGGAGATAGATTTTATAGATTACAGTAGTGATCAACCATAGAACTTGACTGAGATTACCTTGTTAGATGCTATTAATCTGATTTCTTTTCAATCTAATTTTATTTGCTTGCCATTTGTTAATTTTAGTATTTTTACTCATCAATTACAAAACCCCCTTTTATTTCCTCGTTCTTGATTCTCTAGTTGTCAAAAGGATTGATTAATCTCCAGTCTCTATGGATACGACTCTACTCGCCCTAGCTACAATTTAATTGATTTTTCAGGAGTAGATTTTATTTTTGGTGGATTCGACAGCCATCAAAGGACATAGAGGTTATTTGATGACAAGGAAGCCTTATAAAGGAAATAGGTGAATGAATACTACCTGAGGGACAAAAGCGTTTGGTAGTTAGAAAAAGAAAAAGAGTATTCATGGAGTTTCATTAAGATGATTAGGAAAAGGAACCATATTTATCCCTATATCAAAATTCATGTGGGGGGATGGGAAAACCACCTAGTTTTGGTTTGATAATTGGGCCACTCATAGCCTATTACATATAAAGGAGAGACTAAACCGTTTAAAAGATAGGATACTTATGAATTCTAAGGTGAAAAAGAAAGTTCTAGCTTATGTGGAGGTACAACTATAGGGGTTCTTCCTGCTTGGAGGAATTGCTCCCAGATTACAACCCTAATATCAGGGAGGATGATAAGGTTTTTTGATTGGCTAACAATTCTCATAAGTTCACCAACACCTCTTACCTAAAATTATACAGACCTCAGGCTATAGGAGTTCACTGGTATGGCGTAGTTTGAGAGAAAAACTTATTTTTAAAGGCCTCTTTCATAACTTTGCTAGTTGTTAGGCAAAGGTTAAGAACAAAAGGCATATGTTATGGTATTTCTAATAATTTGTGTATCCTTTGTAAGACAACTATGGAGACTATTCCTCATATCTTCTTCCAGTGTCATTATTCATCTACAGTTTGGACTAGGATACAACAGTTATTGAAAGTTTTTTGTAATAAGATGGAATGGCAGGGGATAATAAAGCAAGCAACTGATACAATCACTAGGATGAAAAAGGATGGAACAATCTTTAGGAAATCTTTTACTTGTTGTATTTATTCAATATGGAGGGAAAGAAACAACATAATCTTTAGAGGAAAATCATTGGATAAGCAAATGTTGACCTATAACATAATATGTTGGATCAGGGAAATCCTATTCGCTTACAAAGACCATCATGATGCTATCTTGTGCATGAGAATCAACTAGAATTTGGAACTTTAACTCCGTTATATGCCACCTTCATAAGTTCTTTTGTTTGATTGTAATATGTTGTAATGTGTTGCAAGTAACATAAGTGTTAAACCTTGTATTCCTATCCTAGCTTGAATAGTAATGAAATCCTTTAATCTCCAAAAAAGGATTAGAAAAATCTATTCTTTCTGATAAATTATCAAGATCTACAGTATAAAAGGTGTTAAAATTAAAAAGAGATTTATTTTTACATGATGGCTTGTCAAATGAAGTTCCTTTTTCATATTCATTACGCAAATCCTATCTTTGGTTTTCTTAAGTGAAATCTTCAATTTTTGGTGGTGAAAGGGGTCCTTTTTATGAATGGATCAAATTTTCATAAAAATGCTTCTATAAGTCATTAGAAGAAGTACATTTTCTAATCGGCCCTTGATTCTTACCTTTCTTGGCAAGCATGTACTATATTATGTAAAGCATCATCATCTTTTTTTTCTCTCCCTATCTCATAGTCATCTACTCCTAACACTCAGTGACAACAAAGAGATAATGGATGACAAAAGGGATACAACCAAAGATAAGGAGGATGAAATTATAAGATAGTCAAACTAAATAGAGTAAATTCGAGTGAGACCTATGTTACTAACTGAAATATTTAAATAAATCCACTAAAATTATTTTTAAAAATAGGGACAGAAGTTTAAGTTTCAATCAACTTGTTTTCTAATATAATGATTTTTATAATATAAGGTGATTATTAAACACTACCAAATATTACAATTTAAATTAATTTTTTATAAAAATATGTAAATCAAAATTAATGCTTTTGCCTATTCCAATTTAATATCATTATTGTAGTATGAAAAAATTAGATTATATAAAAAATTATATATAAAATTGTTAGGAAATTTAATTGCATCTTGAGATTGATGGAGAAAATATTGCAATTGCCCATATTAGAATAGTTGAATTATAGGAGCATAATAACTCAATTATAGGAATTCTCTATGTATATATATCCCTTTTTTTTTTGTTTTCATTGAATAACAAGGAGAATATAATATTTCATCTTCCTTTCTTTTCATGGTATCAGAGCGATGATGATACCTCTGCTCTCTTTTTTTCTTGTTCCTTATATTCACTTCTTGTCGTCATAGATAATGATGGAAATAAAATAGATTCCAATAACCCTTATTCTCTTCATCATTGTGATCATCCTGGAATGATTATTGTTTCCAAATCTATTGATGGAGACAATTATTCAACTTGGGGAAGAGCTATGGTTATCTCATTGAATGCAAAATCCAAATTGGGTTTTATTGATGGAACTCTTAAGGCATCATCTACCACAACCAAACTAGAAGACTATGTGGCATGGAAAAAATGCAATGATGTGGTATTATCTCGGATCCTTAATTCTTTAACGCCTAATATTGCAGATAATGCTATTTTCTATAACACTGCTCACGAAGTTTGGAAAGATCTTCGAAATCAATTTTCTTAAAGCAATGCATCATGGATTTTTTAGATTGAGAGACATATTTCCTGTTTGGTTGAAGATCTAATGCCTGTTGTAACTTATTACACGAAGTTAAAAAAATTATGGGAGTTAGGCTTTTATAATGATGTTGTTTGCACCTGTGGAGCAGATAATAAAAGGCACAAATTGATACAATTTCTTATAGGGTTGAATGAGTCCTATAGTGTTGATCATGGTTAACTCCTTTTAATGCATCCATTACTTCTGGTTGCACAGACTTATTCTTCCATCATTTAAGAAAAAAAGCAGCAAATTTTGAGTATAATACGTGAGACAATAGAGGCTTCAGCCATGGCTATTTGTAAAGATGAACCAATAGCCCTTGTTATTCGTCACAAATCTGGTTTGTCTTCTTCTTATCCTAATTCATCTAATCGCAAGCCATTTCATTGTTCTTACTGTGACAGAGATCATCATAAAAGAGAGACATGTTGGAAGTTACTTGGTTATGACTTGGACATCCCAAGCATACATTAGCTAAGAACACTCATTCCAAGCACAATGGCAGTCCTCAATCTTCATTGACAATGTCAAAGGAGGCTCTAATGATGCAACATATTAAGTTCGTTATGAATGGATTGACTGAATTACAGCTGCAACAAATGTTGTCTATTATACAGGGTAATGGATCATCTTCATCAACTCCTCCTGAGGCAAATAACGCTAATGCTTCTTTAGGTTTGTCACCCCCTGAACTAATAATTGATAGCGGTACAATAGACCAATACTTCGTCTCCAGCTCTACTTGTCAACAGTAAAGAGAACACTTCTTTACCACCAGTTGTTATGCCAAATGAAGACTAAGCTCCAATTATCTCTAATGGAAGTTTACCTTTGAGTCCAATTATCTATTTAAAAAATATGCATAGGATGTGATCTTGCAAAGTGGATTTGATGTTTGTGAGTCGAGTCACAAGATATTTAGATTATTTAGTAACATTATTTCCTTATTAGTGTATTTTGCAGGATTTGATAATAGGGATGGCGATTGATTTGGGTAAACAACAAGACGGACTCTATTACTTGGTTATAATGACAGCGAATAAGTCACATCATCCAATTCAATCTGCAATAACCCATACCATCAAACCTTCTTCTTCTCAAAACACTTCTAAAACCCTGTGGCATTGATGACTAGGGCACTTATCCTCTTTTAGATTAGATTTCATAACCAAAACTTTGTTAAATTTTCCTTCAAAGTCAAATAGCACTGTGATGTTTATGCTCTTGCTAAACAGACGAGCCTTCATTTTTCAATTAGTTCAATTTCTTGTATTAATCCTTTTGAATCAATCCATTGTGATATTTGGGGACTATACAAAATTCCTTCTCTTTCTGGTGCTAAATATTTTTTTACTGTTGTGGATAACTATTCTCGTTTTACTTAGGGTTTTTTTCAAGAATCATAAAAGTGAAACGAGACATCTACTTACCAAGTTTTTCTCTTTTGTGGATACCCAATTCAATACTAATACAGCCAATAGCGTTGATAATGGAGCGAATTTTTCTTCTATGTGAGAGTTTTTAAAACAAAAAGGCACTACTGACCAACATTCTTGCACTTACATGCCTCAATAAAATGGAATTGTCGAGCATAAACATAGACATATCCTTGAGTCAACAAGAGCTCTTCATTTTCAGGCTCACCTTCCTTTACACTTTTGGGCAAAATATGCCTCCATTGTTGTCCATATAATTAATAGGTTACCCATACCTATACTTTCTTGCCAAAATCCTTTTGAGCGACTTTATGGTAAAATTCCTTTTTATTCCCACCTTAGTCTTTGGATGTCATGCATATGCTACCAATGTTTATGTTTCTCATAAGTTTGCTCCTCGTGCCACATGTTACGCTTTCCTTGGTTATCTTGTTGGCCGGAAAACTTACAAATTATATGATATTGAAACTCATCGAGTCTTCACTAACTGTGATATTAATTTCTATGAGGATATCTTTCCTTATGAATCCATTACCCCTTCCACACCAACCGTCGATTCTGTCCTACCTATTGCTATCATAGATCTTATTACTTCAGAGAATCCTTCATCCATTCAACCAACAGCTGTGGAACCCATCCTTGCCTCTTCTGCTACTTCACCACCACCAGCCCCCTTGTGTCATTCTCAATGACCTCATGTTCGTCCTGCAGCTTTGTATGACCATATTTGCAATCAAGTGACGTCTCCCAAATCATTGTCACCCTCATAATCTTTTCCAAATAAAGGTATATGTTATCATCTCTGCAATTTTATTTCTTATGACTGTTACTTGCCACAACATCGTTTATTTGTTCCTACTGTTACTAATGATGTTGAGCCTACATGTTATGATCAAGCTGCTTCTTAACCTCATTGATAAGAAGCAATGCAATCTGAGTTAGCTGGTTTAGAGGCCAACAATACTTGGTCTCTCACATCTCTTCCTCCTGGAATGCATGCTATTAGTTACTGTTGGGCGTACAAAATCAAGGACAAATTAGATGGTTCTATTGAACGATATAAAGCATACCTAGTTGCAAAAGGTTATACACAACTCGAAGGCATCGATTATTATGACACTTTTTCACCTACTGCTAAAACGATTATAGTACATTGCTTATGTAACATCCCATATGATATATATACAAGAGACAACTACTTCTTTTTTTCTCATTTTCTCATATTTTCATTTTTAACCCCCTCAAAAGCTACTATTCACGAATTCTCTCTATTTAACCATTCTTCACCGCTGGTGACTTAAACCGGTTAGTGTTATATACCAATATCTTTCTCTTGATGAGCCCATCACAACCATACCCATTTCAATCACCTTTGATGTTGAAATCGTCGCAAAATCGAGAAGAAAAATTGATGAAAAATGCCAATCGTCGATTCGTCGCTTTCGGTAGTTGTTGCCAGTCACCACCACCACCATTTGACTCATCTTGATGTTAGGAACAAAAGACCCATGGTCTTGTCGCCAGCCACTGCCCGAATCGCTACTGATTGATGGAAAAAGAGGTTAGGGTTCCAACTTATTTTTCTTCAATTTGTTCAAATATGTTGAGAATATGAGTATGTTGATTTGAAGAAAGTTGTGTCTACTCATCAAGAGCTTTCATTTGGTATAAACATTGTTGAATTCTCAGACTAAAGATTTTTCGGTGACCAGAGGAAAATTTCAATCACCAGAGGTACTGTTCTGGCGATCATTTTTGTCACTTTTGTGAGAAAAAAAAATCTAAAAATTCTAAAAGGTATACTGATCATTTTTCTCTAAATAATCATAGTGAGATTTTCAACGATTTGTGAATTAAAAATAGCGGAATGTTTAGGCGAGAATAGGAGAAATTTCCGAATTTCATAAATGGACTACTTAGGCAATTCAGATGATACCTAAATTGTTATTTAAGCCTAATAACTCCTAATTAGCACTAATTGAGATATTTTTCTTTTGATTTACTAGGTATAGTAGGAGCAGGACTCCATTAGAAGGTTCAGAAGAACGAGTTTAGTTACCAGGTAAGTTCATACCGACTTATTATTACCGTAGTTGTACCAGCAAATGAATATTGTTCAATGCTGGTATAGATAACAACATGTAGCAATGCATAATCACATTCATATGCATGTGTATCTATATATATATAGATAATCCTTCATTTTCTATTAATAATCTAATTGGTAGTATATCATGTCCAAATCGTACTAATGTGTCAATAGCTCCATTTATAGAATGTAATTCACCATTAAAATTTGTATATTGGTGAGGTTCATGTCCAACAATGGGGTTCAACCACCCGAAAATCCAACAATCCGAAAATCCCACAATCCGAGTCACCTAGCACTGCACCATATCTTAGGTTTGCCAAAATGTTGCCCCACCTTCAGACCAGCTTAGCAACCAAACACCTCCCCGATCGCGGCCAAAATGCCATTTTTGGTAACCAGAATTGGCGATGCAAGATGAACCGGAAGTCGGGTTACGGTGCCCAACTGTGCGCTAACCTAGATCTCACAAAGGGTGTTGGTCGATTAAGACCTTAATTAATATCATTTTTTATTATTTTTGGATTTGACTTTTACCCTTTCTCAGGTCAAACTTTGACCACTGTTTAACTCTTATCGATACTTATATATTTTTATAGCGAACGTGTACATATAGCAATATTTACCCGCTTTAGTATAACCCTTTATATCGAATTAACTAAGTGGATGCGTTGAGTTGGGTATTGCATACATACATTGGTCATTGCATAACTAAATGTTTACTTGATAAATTGCATACTTAATAATTTGATATGTATTGCTATGTTTGATTGTGGGAAAGAAAAGATCTGTAGGACGTACCACCTGATAGGTATGCATCAGGACCAGATGCGCACTGGTTTTCACTATGAGAGTTGTTTTGTTTATGATATTAAGATATGTTATGGGTCGATTCTGGTTGATGCTTGACTCCCGATCGAACCCTTATTTGTAATGCTTATGACTTTGGATGCTTTAAGCAAGGGTTGGTCTATTGGTTATGCTTTGCTCCTCGCAACCCATTTTGATTAAAAGAGCCTTAAAGCTATATGAGTATAAGAGCATGGCTGGGTCATTAGTGATGCATAACTCCTCGTAGCCATTCGAGGTTTAGAGTTATGAGGGCTTACCCTTGGAGATTAAAGTCCTACAGATATTCTTCCCCACAATTATTTGTGTTGTTAATGTGACTGAATGTATAGCATGATGTGTATGTTTTTTTATATTCATGCATGACTGTACGCATACAATTGCGTATTGTAGGACGGTATGAGCTTACTGAGCGAGGTCTGACTCCCCTCAACTTTTTTTTCAGGTCAGCTACCACCAGCTTCCCAATAGTGACTCTCGTGACGTGTCCGCTACAACCTACCTATGTTTGTGTATTTTCTTTCTTTATTTTCATTTATCTTGTATTGTAGCATCGGTTGTGACAGGATTTCATGAGTTGTAAAATTTCTTCTAACGTGCACTATTGTCATTGTATTGTATGGACTTGTTGCATTCTTAGGATTTGAATTTATTTTGTTACTAGTGGTAGGCTTACATGTGATCTGGGGTTTCAAATCTTGGGTCCCACATGTCAGTCACGTGCCCGTTTTAGGTTGTGACAGCTTATTGGCTTTGGCAGTAGCTCAAAATTGGTCTCTTCATTAGCTTAATGTTTATAACGCTTTTCTCTATGGTGATCTTTTTTAAAGAAATCTATATGTCTCTTCCTCCTAGTTTTCAATGACAGGGGAAAATCTTATATGTCACCTCAATAAGCCGTATATGAATTAAAACCAGGCTCTTGTCAATGGTTTTCCAAGTTCTCTACCGTTATTCAAAATGCTAGATTTATTTAGTCCAAAGTTGATTACTCATTGCTTACATGTAGGAAAGGCAAATCATTTACAACTTTATTAATCTATGTCGATGACATTCTTATCATTGGTAATGACCCCATCGCCATATCTGGTCTTAAACAATTTCTGCATAATCATTTATGGATTAAAGATTGGGCAACGTAAAAGTATTTTTTGGGTATAGAGGTATCACGGTCAAAGAAAGGTATTTTCATTCCACAAAGGAAATAAACTTTAGAAAATTTGAAAGATAGTAGATATTTAAGCTAAACACATGGATTTTCCCATGGAACAAATATGAAGCTATCAAATGAAGGTGAATTGTTAAAAGATCCATCTTTATAGAAGCGGTTTGTAGGACCCCTAATTTACTTGACTATTACTCATCCAAATATCATCTATTTAGAGCACATGTTGAGCAAATTCATACATGTTCCACATAAAGCTCATATGGAAGCTACTATGTGTGTATTACAATATTTAAAGAATAATCCAGGTCAAGGTTTGTTTTTCCCTTACAAAAAGGGTTATCTTTGTGTGCTTTTTTTGATTCTGATTAGGGAGGTTGCCCGATATCTCGAAAATCAACTACAAGCTATTGTGTTTTTCTGGGATTTTCTCTCGTTTCATGGTGGACAAAAAGGCATAAGACTATTTCTCTATCCTCAGCAGAAGTTGAATATAGAGCTATGACTAGTACATGTGAGTTATCTTGGTTACTATCATTGTTGAAAGATTTGTGAATATTACATCCAAAGCCAACATTATTGTATTGTGACAACAAAGTAACCCTATACATTGCATCTAATCCGATATTTCACGAAAGAACCAGACACATAGAAATAGATTGTCACTTTATTTGTAACAATATTCAAGATGGTCGAGTCGCAACTGAATATGTTCCTTCAACTAAACAACTTATTAATTTGTTCACTAAACTATTAGGGAAATAAGTTTTTTCTAGAATGAAATGCAAATTGGGAGATTTTTATATTTAAATTTAATCGTATCCTCAGATTGATGGAGTAGATTTTGTAATTGTCCATATTAGAATAGCTTAACTAAAGGAGTATAATAGCTCAATTATAAGGATAGATTCTCTATATATACATGTATATATTCGTTTCTGTATCCAATGAATAATAAGAGGAATATTTTTTTCATCTTCCTTCTTTTAAAAAATGGTTAACCAACTTCATATATGGAGATTTGTCAATATTAACCTACTTACCCAAGTTACATTTACCTTAGATATTCAATTATTTGTTCTCCTTAGTTCACATTTCCTAACTAAATTCACTTATATTGGAACCAACATTTAATAGGATATAGTCTTGAACAACACTTTCTCGATCTGTCTTTTCAGACATAATGCTGAAGGTGTAACTACGGAGCTCTTGATTTTTCACGCCTCGCCAACAAATTTTGACAAATCAGCCTCCACGTGTCTCATGTACTGTTGGAGAAACATGCATGTACTGCGTACACGTAAATCCAAAAATCAATAACTACAAGCGACATCCTTCGGCACACACGATGTCCCTTTCTTCGTTGAACACAATACTGTCTCCGTCTGCAATAATGTATGGTCCGCGAAATCCAAATTTCCCACAATTAGAAGAGATATCCTTTAGCGCTCACTTCACCGAGGCCTTATCAATTATACCAAGTTCTAGATGTTCCACACCTGATCTGCATGCGTAGTAGATGAAGTCATTTATATGTCCGCTTATGGTCAATTTTTTGTGGAGTTGTGTACATCGCTTTCTAGAAACTACAGCACACAATTGACTTATTTTCCAAAATTAATTCAATATGATTTTAGAAATTCCATCAAATAAATGTTACACGAAAGAAAGCATTGCTTGTAGAGTAATTTTACACCTTACAAATTATGCTCAAACTGGAACTGATATTATATATCATAATGTAGGTCTTACAAAGACAGGGAGGCCAAATTTATTAATTAGTTACATCACATCTGCAAAGGTCTTACAGAGAGAGGGAGGCCAAATTTATTAATTAGTTACATCACATCTGCAAAGGTCTTACAAAGACAGGGAGGCCAAATTGCGGCTGCAGAGTGATGATGGCCGCAGGAGCATGCTTGTACTCGGAAGCAAGTGTAAAACTAAAATTCTGGAGAAGCAACGCCAGCGCAGTTTTTGCTTCGAGCATCGCGAAATTTTGACCAATGCAAACTCTTGGACCCGTAGAGAATGCGATGAAAGCATTGGGGTGTGTGGCAGCCTTGGACACGCCATCCTTAAATCTCAGCGGATTAAACTCATTTGCGTCGTCTCCCCAGTAAACTCTGTTCCTGTGAATCGCGGCTATGTTAATCATCACACAAGTGTTCTTCGGAATCAGCAAATTCCCAAGTTTCATGTCTCGCGTTGCCTGTCTGCTAAGTTCCGTCACTGGACCATAAAGTCTCAGAGACTCGAGTAAAACCATGTTCACCTGGGGATACATATATATATTACACAAGTCAGTTCAGTCCTTTTTCTGATATTAATTAACTTGATAGAACAGCTTACTAATTTTAACTTGGTTAACATGTCAGCATCAGGAATTGCAGTCCCACATGCCATGAAAACCTCTTCTCTGAGTCTGTCTTGCCAATCCAGATGTTTGCTCAACAAGAATATCGTCCAGGTTAATAAAGCGGAGGTGGTCTCGTGCCCAGCAAAGAAGAACGTTTTACACTCCTCCATGATCTCATACAAGTTCAGCTCTTTGGAATTTCTCGAGGCTCCAATCATTAGACCAAGTAGATCATCGCCGTAATCAACTTCTGAATTTTTAGTAGCTAGGGACTTCAATCTATTGCTTACGATTTGCTCCAGCGTCCTCTTCAGTTTTCTATCTAGTTTCCATATCTGAATATTGGATGGAGTTGGAACATACCTAAAAGAGCCAAAGTGTGAAAAGAAACAACCTATTAGGTGATGCCAGGCAAAGATAGTTTTAGGACAAGAAGAAGCATGAAACACCAAGTCAAAGCACACACTGGCTTCCAGGGATAAAGATGTTGGTGGCCGAAGCTGCACAGCATCTCTGAAGCTCTTTTTGTGCCTTAAAGGCTTCCATTCCTTTAACATAACTGCTGCCAAAGGCTGCATGTGAGATTATATCAGCCGTAAGTTTATGAAATTCTTCGTTTATCTTGATTTTCACACACAGATCTTCAGCTGCCATGGCTTGAGCTTTCCATTCGTCAAGCATCTTTATGGTGCATTCTGACATTC
Organism: Erythroxylum squamatum; assembly: GCA_025629845.1. Classification (NCBI taxonomy): domain Eukaryota; kingdom Viridiplantae; phylum Streptophyta; class Magnoliopsida; order Malpighiales; family Erythroxylaceae; genus Erythroxylum; species Erythroxylum squamatum. The sequence goes on along the minus strand of JAOTBA010000004.1, from coordinate 5,215,004 downwards.
TCTTGATCATAATCTGCCAAAACCATTTTCAGATTGCACAAACTACGTTACCTCAATCAGTAATACTAAAAAATGAGTCTTTTTCTATAGTGTTACTAAATGAAAACTCCATAGTCCCTAGTTAATTAGAAATGATGCCTCTTTTGTTCAAGTTAATAGAGTGCTTAATTAAGATGGAGACCTTGAGCTTATCCATAGAGAAGGCAGGATTAAGAATTCTTCTGTGCCTTGCCCAGTCCATTCCTTCCAAAAAAATCAATCCTTTTCCAATGAGTTTTATTATTGAGGGTCTGGTCTCAGGTTTGACGTAAAACCCAAATTTATTTGAAAATATTTGTTTGGCTAGCTCGGCATCTGCTATAACAACTCTTGGCTGGGTCTCGTGCCAGTACAGCAGCGTGTTACCTGAAATGTGTACAATTTAAGGTTATTTGACCAAGTTGCTCGTTACCAGTTGTCTATAATGAAATTAATAGCTAGAATTAAACAATCATATACTTTAAGATGGAGCCATGACGCATGCATATAAACCATAGGAGAGAAGAAACTCACCGTATTCTGAAGACCATTTGTGATAATGAGGAAGGACTTTTGGTATGATATCATTAGAGTTGATATCCAAGACCAACTGAGAAACTTTCTGCTTTAGTCTCTTTACTTCAGTAATAGAGCCATAAAGAAACTTATAAGGTGGGCCTCTGAGTCCTTGCTTCTCCAACATTTTAGTTACAACATATGGCCTCCATACGGCAACTTTAAGCAATTCCCAAATTAATGTGACCAGAACGGCTGCTAGAGCAACCAAGACAACGCCTAGATTACCCATTTTCGGGAATAGCAGCTGGATTAAGGTTTTATGTGACGACAAAGTGAATGTGAGTAATGAGCAATGCAAGGATTCCAGCCCTTGGTCTAGTTTATATAGATTTTACGCTTACAATGCCCACAGTAAGCGTGAATGCAACTTGGAGTATGAGATCATTGCTTTGTATGGACTTTAATGCTCCGAGGCTATTGTTCAGTCAGTGATCTCTGTCATTTTGCGCTCCCTGTGCAGGCACTTTTCGTACCACTGTTCGTTCCAGATTCCATCCACACATTTTACTCTTACTCTACACAGTAAACTGGTCTTAGCCGTTCCTTATTCGCATTGGGTGTCAGGTCCACTTTCGGTGGTTCCCAACAAAATAGAAACTTCGATACTCTTTATGATTCGGCCCACACCTTTCAGATTGGTGCAACTTAGAGTCGTACTTGATTTCCATTTTTGAAATCTAGAAGCTTATTGATTTCACTTCAATGATTGTGGCTCATATCAAAAAGATAACAATGAAGCTAACTATTAAAGATTAGTTCAAGCACTCGCAAGAGTTTGATCCTTCATTTAATTAGATAAATCACTTTTAAAAAGATAAAAGAAAAGTAAACTTTCATAATTTGAAACTCAACTCCAGCTACTTCTTTGTAAGTGAAGTAAGGTGCTTCTTTTCGGTTACAATAATTGAATTTGCGGTTTTCAGTTTTTTTAATTTTAATTTTAAGTTTACTTATTATTGTTATTAACATAATTATATTTTTGTTACTAACAATAATGAAATAAACATAAAAATAGAAATAAATTAATGCTATAAATTAACCAAAGAATTCATTTTATTTAAAGGCCTTTATAATTGGTTTTGTCTGATTCTGCTGGGGCTGGACGCCGTTGCTTGGATCCATGAGTCTGTGTAACTTTAGCTAGAGAATACCTGCAAAATAATGAAAGGCACGGCGGGGATTGCTTGCCGGCAGGCCCCTCCGACGCTCAAGTTAGTCACTTTGGTAAGGGTTTTGGTTACTGTAAACGGAGAAAAATAAGGTTCTAGTCTCGTACCTGTATTGAGGTGAGGTAGTACCTAATATAAGAAATACCTGCTAGGTTTAGGTCACCGTCTATGGATGGGCCGACCGGCCCGCGTGCCATTCTGGGTCTGGGCCTGGGCCTAGCACGACCGACCCAACCATAAGCCCCCTACTCCTCGAGTTTGATCAAGGAGAAAGGTCGAAGGAGTACATAAGGATCGCGTGGCTCATCTGTATGACCGATCGTAATAAGCACGATCGATTGGACGTCAACGTATAGCGCGTGATAGCTCGTGCTAGGGCCGATCGATCAAATTCCAAGGCCCAATGTCGAATTACTCGTGCTGAGACTGATCGATCGGATGTCGACTCCCATTGCAGGGCAGCTCATACTGGGACCGATCGATCGGATGTCGACGCCCCGTCACAACACTTGGTTTAATCATTACCGATGTCACGTGTCTCCTAACAGATTTTCAAAATTTGAAACGAGACGTCTTTTAAACCGCTGCGCAGCTGTCGTGCGCGTCCTTTCAACTGTTGCACAGCTGGAGTGTGCGTCCTTTCAACTGTTGCGCCATTCCGAGTCTCTAAAAATTCTAATTCGCCGTAGCTCAGATTTTGACACGCGTCCCACTTTGGCTCGGATTTTACCACGTGTCTTCATTCGATTGCTGCAACCGTTTAGTGGATTACTGTTATAAATGCTGGGAATCGACACATTTCTTTACTTTCTGCGTGTTGTTCAATTCTCCAGTCTCTGCTCCCTCTATTTTTCACCTCTTTGCTTGCAGCAGTCACCGGAATTCCATTTCCTCCGTCGTCTAAACTCCAAATTCCTGCCTCTACATTAGGTACGTCCCCTCTCTGTTCCTCATCCTACAAATTTCTTTTTATTTTGCAATCATGTCGTCAACTAACCTCGGAGTTGAGTATAGACCTAGGAGTGAAACTGTCGCCTCCTCTTCTTGTTCATCGCCTCCTTACCTAGCTTCATTGCAGCCGCCTACGGGGTTTGTTGAAGAGTTTGATGCGGCCCGGGGAGAGCTCCACTGGGAGTGGGCCTCCAAAAATGCTCAGCAGATAGTCGGGCCACTTGGGGTAATGGCGGAAGTGGTGGCGGTGCTAGAGGCAAGGCTAGATGTAGTCGCGGTGAGCGACCGGAAAGATGGACAAATCGTCGAGAAACCGCCGAGCGATTAATCGACGATGACCAAGGAGGAATTGAACCGATCAGTCATCAAGAATAACATCCCTGCGTCATGGGGACCCAGGCTGGACTCCGAGAATGAGCGGATCCATAGTAATTTGGGAGGCTACTTCGCTGTTTCGGACAGCTTTTTCTCGACTGGGTGTATGAAGCTTCCGTATGCCCCTATTATTGGCGATGTATGCGACGTCTACGCATTGAGGCCGAGCCAGATCCCCCCAAATGGTTGGAGGTTTATTAATGGTCTGGCCTTGCTATGCCATCAGTTTGGGTGTCCTCCATCGATCGGCATTATGCGTCACTTCTTGCGGATGAACCAAAGCTCGAGCGCTGGGGCCGGGGTCCCTCACCTTCAGTATAGAGACGCACGCTATCGTCCGGCTGGAACCGCTTCAAAAGTCCAAGCTTGGTGGACGAAGTATTTCTTTGTGAGGCCCCCAGGATCTGCCTTTGAGTCCAGGCCGTGGAGGTATCTCCTAGCCGAGCAGTGGAACGACATCTCAAGTCTGCTCCTTACTAAGGAGGAACGGGAGGTGGTCGACCGCATTAAGGCGCTCGATCGGTACGACTTTGATCACCTCATTCTGGGGTATCGCGGGGGGGCCTCGGCCAATTCGTTCTTAATCGACCCCCCGCCCCGAATTAGTGAGCTAGGAGAAGAAACTGCCCCTTTTGGTTGACTCCTCGTGGTTGAACTATTTGTTGTATTTGTAAGTATTGGTTTCGATTTCTAACTTGCTTCTATTGCTGTGCAGCCATGGCAAAGCTCAGGGATTTCGCCGGGTCCTCCAGCTCCACTAGAGGCCAGCACAAAGCTATTAGGTCTTCTTTAAAGACAAAGGAGCAAGGCAAGAAGGGGGAGGCCAGCGCGGATGTCGCTCAGCCGACTGTTCCTGAGTCGTCTGCGGCACTCGTTCTGACGGCTGTCCCCGAATAGCCAACAGTGATGACTCGGTCGGCGGGTGAGGGCCTAGTGGTCATAGCGGAGGAGGAGGAAGAGGTGGAGCGTCCT
>JAOTBA010000004.1:5183097-5194956 GCA_025629845.1 Erythroxylum squamatum | reverse complement strand
TAAGAAATAAACAAAGAATAACAAATAAGTAAATAAAATAAAATGAAATAAAATTAAGAAATTTTCGGGACCCAACATATATACCCTAATTATACTCTAATACTACTTATATAATATCTAACAAAAAAATATATGGCCATCCTGCTCCAATTCTACTTCATCCTAATATAATGTGTTGTTTTTCTCTAAAACTTTTTAGGATATTATCAAATTTGATGTTTCTCTCCCTACAGACAACGCACTTTACTTCTCATTTATTTTAACATCATTATTTTTCCATCTCCTAGGAAAATTTGGAAGTTCTCTAAATGAACACTACAAATATAGGAGACTTCAAAGTTCCGATATGATGTCCATTTCTTGTCATTTTTCATGCATAACTGTAAATAGTTTTGGCTGTAAGAGAATGACATAAAAATAAGTATAATCTTAGAAATACAAACTTGATTCTAAAAACCCTATAATAATATTAAAAATATATAGTTGAATGATCAAATCATATATAAATGAGTTGAATTACGAACTAATTTAAGAATCTAAAATTGAATTTTATACAATTTTTTACAGAGCTGTGATAAACTAAATATAAGTTATTTTTATTAATGTAAATTAATATTAATTAATTCGTATTTATGATAATGTGTTAACTTTATAAATTGTTTTTTATTTTGTGTAAAAGGAAACTAATTTAATTTAATTACAAAATATTATTAAAACTCATTGTACATCTTTTCTTTATTTTAATTGAGAGACTATGTACATGTTAGAAAATATATACTATAAAACATCATCACGTAGATTATGTTAAACATGATCGTTTCATACGTATATAAAACAAAGAATCACGTATTTGGATTCTTGTTGTGGTAAACAGTATAAAAACTATAACTAAAAAAAACTTGAATCCAGAAAATCCAAAACCACACTTTGCAGACATGTTTTTGGATGTCACCAAACAATTTCCAGATGCATGACTTGTTACCAACGCATGCAGTATAAGCATTATCAATTTTGCATACATCCTCTAACAACGACGTTGGTCATTTGAAAAAACACCCAAAGTCATGCTTTCATGGATAACGTTTAGAGAGAGAAGCAACGAGAGGAAAGAAAAACAAAACAATTTTTTTTTTGTATATGAAAAGAAGACAACCGCAGAAGACAAGTTAAGTTCTAATAACAGTGCAAAAATTGATGACAAAGTCATATAATTATTTACAGATAATCAATAGCCAAAGTTTAACACGGATTCTTATATTTCGATGTTAACATGCATAAAAAAACAAATACAACCTTGGCTCTGATACTAATATTAGATATTTCACATTTTATAGAATATCATCGTGTAGATTATGTTAAACAGGATCTGTTTATATGCATATAAAACAAAGAATCACCTACTCTGCAGTAAATTGGTAACAAAAAATTCTTTAACCGGTGGAATCACAAAAAAATTCAAGCAGGTGATTCTTTGTTTTATATGCATATGAACAGATCCTACAGTATTTTACATAATCTACGTGATGATATTCTATAGAATGTGAAATTTCTAACAGTACATGTGTTTGAGAGAGCATCATAATCTAAAAGCCAATCCATGCAATTCAAATTAGAAGGTGTTGTAGAATGAAGAGGTTTTAACTAGAATTAAATACACAAGAAGTTCTAATTGGGCACTGAAGTTCAATGCTTCATCTGAACTTACGAAAACCAGTATACAAACGACAAAGCAGAAGAAAGTAAAAACAAGAAGAGGAAAAAATATTATCTTAAGACGGCTAAATAAACAAAGAGAAGAAGGCAAACAGATTGCTATCAGTTAATATTGGACAGACCTGGACGATGTAATATGCCACCAATTTGTTATCCAAATGAAAGATACGTAGATATATAACTATACGAAGATATATAATAACAGCCAACAAAACTTTTATCAACAACTTCTGTTTTGATCATTCATTCATTGGTTACAAATGTTGGAAAAGCTGATACTTCATGACTATAATGTGCTAGCCAGCATATCAATGCTAAAGTTTGTTTCATGTTTCTGTTTATCGGTAGCAGCTATGAGTTGTGTTCGGTAATTATATTGAGTTCAAGCCGAGACCCTTGCTCTCCCGTAGATAAATTATGCTTTGCATGATCCCAGGTGTAACTCAAGACCGGCGTCGCTGATATTGAGTTTGTACTTAAAAAGATTATCTAGAGGCAAAGATGTTGCCTTCTTTGACAAGGAAATTGAACCACCAGAGATAAGACTGTCTGGCAAGCCAAACTTGTCCAAGAAGCAACGGGTGAAAAGGTACAAAAATTTCAAATGCCACGTTAAAAAATTAGTTGATAATTTCAATCAACCAAAATAAACAAGTTTATAACAATATTTTCAAAAAGTTAAATCGATAAGATAAAAAGTTTAGAGTTCAAAATTAAAGGTTTAATTAGTACTAGACTGTTATAAAATTGGTTAAAGATTGACTAAAATTGATAATTTTAAAATATGATTAAAGAAGACTATCCTTACTCATCATTTAATTGAAAAAGAAGATTGTTAAATAAAAATTATTTATTTATTTTAATTTATAAAAATTAATTAGTTTATAAAAACTGATTGATTAATTAATAAAATGATGAATTTTTAATAAATAAAAATTATTAAAATAAATTGAATTAAAAAGTTCAAAACTGAACTGGTTCATTGACCGATTCAAAATTTTCACGGTTGAATATAATTCATCAGAAATACTAGTTTAAATTAATTATATTTACTTAAATGTGTATTTAATACTTAATTCTGTATACACTGGTTTAAAATTTTGTATTTAATTTTGAAAAATATGAATAATTATACAATTAAGACATAATTATATTTGCAATTAACTGTCTTATTTTATCACATTTTTAATTAGTTTTAAATTTTAAAAATAGTCTAGATATTATTATGATCATATTTACATTGGCTTGAGTTTTATTAAAGAACAATAGAATTTACATATAACTATAATTTGTTTGAAAACTTGATTATATAAAAGTTGTAGTCATAATTATTATTCAATAATAAAAAAGGTTAGTTTTTGCTCCCCATGACCTAATCCCATAAAAAATAGTCTAATTCTGTTAAAAATTTCTCACCTTCTTATTTATCTCTTTCGTTCTCTTCTATTCTTTTTACACATAATTCCCAAATAAAATTTCGCATAATCATGACGTTTGAACCAAAAATCTAGCCAGGCTGCAAGTCCATCCATATATGTTATATCTTTGCAAAAGTAACTACCAAGTATTAGCCCTGCATAGGTTCTAATTATGCTTTATTTCAATCAACTAATTTAGACTGTAAATGTCACAGAAATCTTCCATTTCCATGACAACACAAATTGCAGGGGTATAATACTGTGGTAGGAGAACGAGGATTGCAATTGATCGTGCAATGATAAAAGATCCCAAACTACTACTATTGGATAAAGAGTGCATTAGATGCTGAATGTGAGAGGGTAGTCCAAGTTGCATTAAATAAAGCCATGGTAAACAGGACAATAGCCCACAGATTACCCACCATCAGGAATGCAGATACAATTCAAGTGATTAAAAACTGAGAAATTGCAGAAAGTGGTAGGCACGAAGCAATGATCACCAATCAAAGGTGGTGCATATGTTTCCTCAGCTGCATTGCCTACTAGTGGCAAAACGGGTTTAAGCTGCGACCGTCACCGAGGAACAAGAGACTTCAATTTTAAAAGGAGGCACACGGTTGCTTTCTATTTCTATTAGTGGTAAATTAAAACAGCATACAAATTCATTATTTTAGTCATGATAAGCTTTGAACCATTTTCAGTAGCAAGTTATAAAGGGCCAGATACATACTTACAGTCAGTAATTACTAGCTTTTAATGATTATTACTGTTAGATAAGCTCACCAATCGTAGGCCAAAACCAATTATTCAAAGTTATAACGTTAGCCTTACCTGAAGGAGGAGACTCCTACTAAAATAAAACCAAGACTATTTGCACTTAACATAAAACAGACACTAAGGCCACAATAGTGCTTGGTAAAAGCCTGAAAAAAGTCTGGAATGGTTAACTGTCATAGATAACCATGTATGCGTCTCAATCTAAATTGTTTTAAATGATATTAGCTAATTTTCAGAAGCTAATTGTGCTTACCAGAGCCTTGATTCAATACAATCTCTGTTGCACTGGGAATGGTCTTGCAAGTCCCATCTAGCCTGAAGCCGACGTTTTAACCCAAGCCCCCCTTTAGTTTTTCTCTTTATGTATTTACGAAAGAACAATGTGGTTAACCGATATTCCATCACTAATGGAATGCTAATATGCTAAACCTTGCATGATAAAGTTTATATAGTCACATTTACAGGTTTTTTTATTTTTTATATGGTGTTAAAATTAAGCTTCGCTGAAACGAGCTGCCGTAATCCCTTTTAACGGTGGCTATGGTAAATCTGGTCTATCAATCCACCACAATGATTTAACGCTGAAATAAACTGAGGAACTAAAAGGCAATTACTCATTCATCATCATCATCATCACTGTACAAAACAAGACCAGTTTTAGCAACATCATGGCTCTCATTTGGGACGCCATTGGAGAATTTCACTTGCTCTGATGACTTCTCTGTAACATCACAGGCTTGTGACTTCGCTAGGCCTGACGATTCTCTATCATTCCCATCATCGATCTTTGCTTTTTTTGCCTGGGGTTTGACCTTAATAACCATACTCAGAGGTCGAGATGGTGGATTCTTCCTCCCAACTGGTTTTTGTTCCTGAGTACAACATTATATTACATTTAGTAAGTTACTAATACCAACTCTCTTTGCATGATTCCCCCTTAGAGCACAAAAAGTACAAGTAGTACGACGTTCTTTGACCATAATTTAATCAGTTTATAGAGGATGTTCGCACGCAAGAAAGGCCTTGAATAGATGATAGTAACCAATAGATTACAATTTGAAATCCATTCGCTGTACAAACCATAGAAGGGAGGGCATTAATTGTGAAGTAAAGAATTAACAATCTAGACTGCATATCAGAATAGTTGCGGCGGATATTCACCTTAAGATGATGGATGCCATATCTAGGAAAAAATAAGCTGACCCTTGAGAATTATTACTGTTTTCTCTGAGGTGCTGAGTCTTCAGACACACTCTCAAATATGGCACACAGATTGGCTGCCATCGACCCATCAAACACTTAAACTTTTTGGTACATAAGATCACATATGGTGACCTTTACAACTAGGCTAGTTCTCTCTTGTGAACATCCTATATGTTTTATATGACCCACATTAACATCTAAAGGCATAAAAATCAAGGAACAATTCATATGCCACAGAGCAACACAAGACAATATCACTATTATGCTATGTAGCACGGACACGGCAAAATGAAGCCATGTCCGCGTGTCAGACACGTGTCCGAGACACCCATTGACACACGGTAGACACAGCTTAGACACGTCTGGAGACCGCTCGGACATTGCTTAATGGAATATATGCTCCATAGAATATATGCTCCATGTTTTTTGGGAGGGGCTTATAAAGTATCAAATATGTATGAACTATCAAGATGTTGGAAGTCTTGAAATACATCAATCAATATATATCATGTTATGAATTCTGAATTTTTTTCTTAATTTTAAAATTTATAATATATATATATGTCGTGTCCGTGTCCATCAAATTTTAGAAGTTGGTGTGTCCCCGTGTCCGTGTCCGTGTCCGTGTCGTGTCCCGTGTCCGTGTCCGTTTCTGTGCTTCTTAGCTATTATGCAATCATAAATTCGTGTGAAAAACCTTGAGAGGAGCAGAATTTGACAATGAAGAGTAACCAAGCAAGTCATATGATGTAGGCAATCCCTATCCCATGAACTGTGATAAGGATTAGGGCATAATCCAACTAATACGATTGGTTGAAAACTAACCTCGACTACAGAAACATGTGGCATCTCCTTCATTTCTTGCATAACAGCAGACTTAGCTGCAACTGCAGCCTGAGAGAGAAAACAAGATAAAACAAGATGTCATATGAAAAAATATTTGAAAGACAGATAAAAAACTGGTATTCAGATCTTATTTCTTCTCAGATAATTTGATCTTTTTCAAAACAATCAAATAGCAGTAACATATTAGTGGGCTCCAATTTCCTCCTGCCCAGGGACTTGAACATAATATGGATCAGCATGCACCAATGAAGGTGTACAACTTAAAGGTCACACTGCAACAAAAACGCCATCATCAAACCCTTACCTTTTCTGATCAATGTCATGAGTTTTCAGTAATATGGACAATCATAACCTCTAAATTTCAGAAAAAACAGAAATCTCTTAAGACACATATAACTTAGTCTCACAGTCATCTACAACTGAAAAGATGGATAACAAATTACCTGGAAACTTTGAAGCTCTTGTGCTTCCTCATCTGCCAATCGTCTCTCATATTCCCTTCTTGACTGCTCACACCAAAATAACAAATTAGAATAAGCATTAAACATGGGAAAAAACTAGTTCATATGCAAGACATCTAGTGCCAACCAAAGAAGAGAAAAACAATTAATTCATACTGTGTGTTAAAGAGAAATTCAGTTACGGTGAACTTTACATAAATAAACAAATAAATATATGATGTAAAGGTAAACAACAACCAACTATGAATAAAGATCCTAAACTGTTTGGTTCATAATGTCAGAATCAACAGACTAATCTTACAGTCAAAACAATTGCTACATAAACAGCCTTTCAATCCCAACCTGATTTTGTTGATTAGTGATTATCAAAGGAAATATCAACAAAGGGTATGAAAGGTTATACCCTCCGTTGCATCCCTCAGACCACTATTGGTCCGATAAACACAGCCTTACCGTTTCCAAATTATCAAGAAATTCAGTCTCATCTTCATCCAAAGCTTTAGGTGGCCCTACAATAAAATCAGTAATTTAATCATGGGAATCTTAATAGCCCATTGTTCAACATCCTGTATAATGACACAGGAACTTGTAACAGACCAAAAACTGAGTCTTCAAAGATATAACAAATATATAAGAAGTGTTTCGGCAAGACAAATTCCAGAGATACACCTTAGCATAGAAGTGAAAAAACCAAGCAATATTTAGTGAGGAGCATGAAAATAAATACTCATATAAGTCAGAATTAACATTTTCAGCATGGATGAGACTTTTCATAGCACACACTACCATCCCATGCAATCTGGGTTATCATCAGAGATAAAAAAAGTCACAATAATGAAAGTGTATCCCATCTGCTGTTAATTTAGCGAAGTAAAGAACTCACTATGTTTGAAACGTTCATTAAATTCAGCATCTTTCTTATCCTTATTCTCCTTTAAAATCTGCATCAAGAGAAAACAGATAAGATGATTGCGGACAACTGAAATTTAGCATTGATGACCCATTGGATTCAGAATCAACACTTAAATTATTGCTTATGAGCAAAAATTCATCAGTAAAAGAACTTGTCATCAATCACCAAATTATGTACAAGAAATGAATCATGAAGCAAGAAGGATACAATGAAATCAATCTACCTGCTAGAGATCAAATTTCTTTTCACATTTTTTAAAATGAGAAAAGAAGATGCGTATTTATTCTCCAAATATTTTATTAAAAAAAACAAACTTAGAAAACAAAATTGGTTTGAATACCTCAGAGGAGTGGCAACTCAGAGATACATGAAAAACAAATACTTGGTTCATTAGAAACAAGCACTAAAGCATGGAATCTGGTAATAAGAGCAGAAACTTGTGAAATGAAGACAGCTCATCAACAGGGACATCATAACTAACCCAACAATAAATATCAGAAAAGGGACATCAGCGCATGAAATGCATCAACGATTTAAGCCTACATTTAGAAGCAGTTTACCAATTGATTAAGTTGAACATTCCCAACGCTTAAGGAGAAGAAAAGGTACTCCTGCGCCTAGCGGAAATTGACTGGTGCCTCCATTCTTTGATTTCAGGTTGCGAACAAATCAATCTCTCATTCTTGTAGGGAAGGGAAAATGTGCATTCTTTGCCACGCTTAATTTTTTTTAATTGAAGTAGAATGTACTCCTATGCTATTATATTTATTTAAACGTCTACTTCACTCTTACCCTGTTATACAGTACCTAGCTCTCACACCAGGGCCGTGTTTTAGTTAGCCAAAATTCTCATATTCGTTCGAATCATCTTTTGATATTTATATTATCACTCTTATTACAAGATAAAAGCGTATAACAAGAGAGACAATCAATAAAGAAAATTTTGGTTATCTTTGCGATACCTCGTAGAGAGGTCGATCCCTCTGGGCAGTACCATCTTCAACGCGTTCACCTCTTATCTTCTTAGCTTCATACAACTGAAATAATCCACCAATTCATGCACAGTAAACTTCAACATCAAAACAACTAACACGAAGGGTTTGATGGATAATCAAGCTAACGAGTACCTGTTCCTCTGAGACAAAATTCATCAGCCTTACTGGACGAGATGATTCTTCCTCCATAATTAACTTACAAAAATCGCGAATACCTTCAATCTTCTATCAACTTTACCTCAATAGCTTAAGTTTCTAGGGTTTCCTAAGAAGAACCGCCAAGAACAGGGAAATCCTTGCTCTGGCGCCCGCCCGCATCAGAACAGACACTATTAAGTTTCCATATGCCACGTGGCGGTATATGAATGGGACGAAAATTCCCTCCTAGTGCCGAGAGCATCTGATTGCTCCTCTGCCAAGTCCCAACAGTTGAATAATTGTTCTGGGGGTCACCAGCTTATAGACAACCCGACTGCCCGAGTACGTAGCGATTTGAGCCTAAAGCCCAAAATCTAAACCGATCCCACCCGGTATCCATTTGTTGCCAGCTGGCACTAAAGCTCCACCGTTAAACTTCAATACTTTTCATTACACCGTTGGATTGGGAAAAGAGCGCGTGTCTTCCATGCACAAGACGTGTGAAGCCACGAGCATGCCACCCTCAGTTAGCGCCGCTCGTCCACATCAGCAAAAAATAATCAGAACCAATTAAAAGAAGCCACATATCCCCCCCTTTAGTTCTCCGTTGTTTCCTTCGTCGTGGCGGACAAGGAAAAATCAAACTTATGACTCATTGTTGCCTTCAGTTTGCGCCTTACCAGTTGATCATCATCTGAATGGATATGGAGACCGCTCGTTTGATTCGCCGGCCTGTTCTTGGCGTCTCCAGCGCCGGATTTGATTCACGCTCTCGGAAATTAGCTGCCAATGATCTGAGGATTGTAAAATCTAGAGTTTCTTTTAGAGGCTGGAATTATGGTGGATTTAGTGATTCAGGGCATATACAATACTACGAATCGCCACTGAGATGTGGTATGATCAAGGAGAAGAGTAGAGAGATGAAAGCAGAGAAGAAGAAGATGAAGTTGATTAAGAGATTATCCAAGGATTTGGCTAGCTTTTCAACAGATGAAGCCAACAGGAAGACGATTTCGGTGAGTTCGATTACTATTTCTTTTTTTCGCAAACCTCTTAATAGGCTAAGGATTTCCATGTTTTAAGCATTATCTGTTGTATTGAAATACGGATTTTAGTAAATTTTGCTGATAATTTTCTTGATGCAAGATTGCAGATAATTTACATGCTTCATGTTGCTGGATTATGGTCATACATGTTTATAAAATTGTTCTGTGCTTTTCTGAAGAGATGATGATGAGTTCTGCTAATTTTGGTTGTTTTCTATGTTACTTATGATCCCTGAAGTAACATGTTACTTGTCTGGAGCAGGAAGCGACGGAGGTTTTACTTGCAGAGCTGGAGTATGTGAAAGCACAGCATACAGAACAGAAAAAGAGAGCAAAGCTAGAAAAGGCTCAGCGCGAAGCAAATAACATGTGGGAGTTGGAATCAAGTTCATCATCAGAATCAAGCAGCGATAGTGATTGCGGGGAGGTAGTTGACATGAGAAGTAATGCTGCTGTGAAGCAAACTGCCCAAATTGAATCAAAACAGGCTGTTCTGGACATAGCAACATTGACCAAAACTAGCCCACTTACAGTAGTTGAGGTCAATGAGTTGAGTCTTGGGAATTGCAGAGGAGATTATGAGAGTAGAAGTGGCTATGTGCCTGGTAGTAGTTTAAATGCTTGTAACGACAATAACAATGACGAAATCGCTGTGGGGGGAGGATTGGGAGGGAAGATAGAGGTGTGCATGGGTGGGAAGTGTAAGAAATTGGGATCTGTTGCTTTAATGGAAAAGTTTCAGATGATGGTTGGTGTGGAGGGTGCTGTTGTTGGGTGCAAATGCATGGGCAAGTGCAAGAACGCTCCTAACGTGCGGGTTTCCAAGACAAGTGTAGAAATGAATGTGGAGCCTTCATTCAATCCCCTCTATATTGGGGTTGGCGTGGAAGACGTAGGCAGGATTGTTGCAGAACTTCTTGGCAAACATGGTACTGAACAATGCTACTTGTTGCCTCCTTGAATCAATCAGTTTCTTGAATAGATGTTCTGAAGCAGTGGAAATTTTAAACTCAAGTGAAAATGATTAAGAAAAGAAAAGCTGTTGTACATTAATCCTGCTCTAGTAAACAATCACTTGTTGAAATTACGGTATGTATACGGGTGTATTTTTTACGGGTATGGTAAAAGTACCAGATTTCAATTGTTTGTAGGGATGGCTTGGGTGACTTATTGTTTTTGTAAAAAATTTAAAAGGTGTATTCAAATAGTTATTTTGGTTAGAGATATGGCGCGGGTAGTTTTGGAACATCCTATGATCCATCTTTTTCTTCCACGGTTAAGATAGCTCCACTAATTACATCTTAATCTATCTTCTACTTTCGTTCTCGATGTTGTTTTAGAGCTACAAACAATGGCCGCCCTTGTCAGATACATCATCGTCACCTTGAACCCTAGCAAATTCTAGAGCTTCTCTGGTGATTTGAGTACCAACCAATTCAGCCAATGGTCTTTGATATCCATATCCAATTCAAATCACGTGGAAGGGATAAATCAATTTGGGAAATTTGAATAGTTTGGATTTAAAGGGTTTAATTAGGATAAAATCGTATTATTGAAGTTAAATAGAGTTTAATAGGAAATTAAACAAAATTAATTTAAGTTTAATCAAATATGTAAATCTCATTTCACCACGTGTGCAAGATCTTCTATTCTAACTTTTGGTGTGCCCTCTGTTCCGGTGTAATCCTAGCTGTCCAATTTTTTTGAGCTTCATTTATATTAAATGAATAGATTTTTATGAAACGGGAACAAGTGATTTGGTCTCGTGTTTGCTATAGGCAAAATAAGACCTCCGTATGTTATAAAAATAATAAATCTTATATTTTGGTGAAATTGTTATAGTTAAAATTACACTTTTGTCGTGATTAAAAAGAATTATGATGTTATAAAAGTTGAGCTCTATAACGAAAATTTAAACTTTCATCTAGTTTCCATAAAAAATAAATTTTAATATTTGTTACTATTTTTATAGATCCCAGTCCCACATTAGCAACGTTCTCCATTGGGATCTTCTAGAGTGATACAACGTCGCATCTCTTCTTCTTTTTTTCATTTATCCTCCTCTGTTTTTGTCATATTTCCGCTCTCCAACTGATTCTTTTTATCCTTTCTCGCATGCGCTACTTATTGCCTGTTTGGATGAGCTTTTGTCAGTAAAATTTTTATCAGTAGAGCTTTTTTCAGTAAAGTTTTTTTGAGAATAGCTTTTCTAAAAAGCCAGTTGACTGTTTGGCTGTCAATTAAAAAATAACTTTTTTAAAAGAGCTTGATCCAGTAGACTGTTTGGGAACATAAAAATAAAAAGCACTTTTATTAATTTTAAATATATTTTATTTTATAATAAAATTA
>JAOTBA010000004.1:5124876-5136545 GCA_025629845.1 Erythroxylum squamatum | reverse complement strand
CCATATCGGATAAAGAGAGGAATGAAGATTAATATATAAGCCTAAGGAGCTACTCCACCTATCACCAATTGGTTTTAAGATGGAACCTCACTTGGGCATATATGTGGTCTAGCTTTCCTTCTCATGTGGGCCTATAGGCTCATTGTAAATTCTAACATGGTATCAGAGCGGGTTGCTCTTATGTTAGTCGTTAACTCCTTGAAATGATAGATCATTTGTCACGTGTTAGACCCACACGTGAGGGGTGTGTGTTGAAATATAAAGTGATAGTTTGTCCCATATCGGATAAAGAGAGGAATGAAGATTAATATATAAGCTTAAGGAGCTACTACACCTATTACCAATTGATTTTAGGATGGAACCTCACTTGGGCTTATATGTGGTCTAGCTTTCCTTCAAAGTTGGACATGGCTTGTTCGTTGGATTAAAAAGAGCGCTTTTAGCTAGCGAATAAAACAAAATTAACTTCTGAATGGCTTAGTGGTTTTAGGAAAAGAGAACTATTAACCTGATCGTTTATTGTTCTAAGCATTACAAATTTAATTCCTTTCTCCATTCCATACGTGTGAATTTTAACGCATATGTCAAATGGGGTAGAATGCCATTCAGATTTGAATGCATATATCAAGTGGAGTTGAATATTGCATTAAGTTCATAATTTTTAATATTTTTTCTTTTCCTTAAAAATATTGACGTCTCTAAATAAATAATTAATTAGTGAATTTATCATGTCATGTCATTTTAAATAATCGATCTTAACTTTGAATTATATTTCACACAAAATGGGAGGTCAAATATTAAAATATTAAAAATTGAGTGTACATTAATTTTAATATATAATATCAATTTTTTCATTGAAGAAGTAAAACTATTATCAAAGAAGTGATTTAACTAGTAAAACAAGTTCTTGTAAGAGTTTCTCAATTTAAAATGTTGTAGAAGTTGTCATGGTAAAGAGAATTATAACTCATCTAAAATCTTTAATTAAGAGGTCAAAAATATACACTAAAGCATGTCAATGTTAATTTTGAATTGCTAATTTATTAAATAATTAATACAAAGTGTATAATTTGTAAATTATTATTATATACACTCAATAATTTATCATATAATTACGAATTCTCCCGTTTATTTTTTAAAAAATAAAAAATGCACAAATAGTGCAACATAGATGATAAGCAAGAGATCTGTTCATCAAACCTTGCTATAGATGAATTGGTGCATATGAGTATTTATTGAGTTGGTTGGGCTGTACACTATTGAGCATACAGATGTTGATGTCTCCCCTACATTGTTCCCAATTAATGCCATCAATAAGGTGAAGACAAATTTAGTTGGTTGGAGTGATGTAATACCAAGGTCCGTCCTTTTATATATAGTACTTTTGGTCTACAATATTATATAAACATACATTTACGCCATTACTATGATATTGAATATCTCAATCAAATAATTGACGCTAGCTCTACGCAAATATCGATCGCATAGGTAGAAGGTATGGACTTGGTATGAAAAGGTAGAAGTATTTCATAATTCACTAAGGTTAGAAGCATGATGGATGCTTAGAAAAGGGGAGGAGAAGAGAGATTTACCTGTCAAGGAAAATGAATCCAATCCCATAGCTAGCTAGCTACCGATTTATGATTATGCTTAACATACATTCTTCATCACATATTATATAGTTTACAGCTAACAGAGGGAGTAATTAATGATGTGAAATTGGTTGCTAACTATACAAGCAATAATTCCATCTTCGAAGGAAGATTTCCCATGTATTTTACTTATAAAAAAGGGTCAGTTTGGCCCCTGCTGCTGATCCAAGCTGGCATCTATAGGCTCATCTAAAGTTGGTGCTAGCAACTCCTTACCTTTGTACTGGATAGTTGATCAGACGAAACAGATATGACATGGTGTTTATGCAAATTGAAGCTAAGTGGTCGAAATGATGTATTTAATGTTAAAAGGTAGCTGTTATGAGATCACTAATTATTGAAAAAGGACACCGATTGCCATGTTTTGCTTGGTTGAACGAGGCATTGGATCCTAGACTTCGGAAATCTTCACCTTTCTTGCAATAGATTGAAGACTTCCCTTTGCGTATGTATGTTTCTCTTGGACTGTCCTTTGTCCCCTTCTTTCTGGACAATTTTTCTTAACGCTTGTAATTACTATCCGTACTTTGCATGGATTCGGTGCCAACATGTGAGTTCCTTGAAGAAATAGGTCCATTGTGGAGGGCAGTTTTGGTAAGAACAAGGAAACAATGAGTGTTTTTGTTACTTCTTTAACACATTCTCCCTGATATTGTCTGATCTAGGACCTTCAAACCTAGTATTAACTAGTTGCTCTTGTCTGGTGTAAGGAAAAATAAGATTTTGGTAGATGTTGTCTTAATTTTTTTTTTTTTTTGTAAATTGTAACCAAAAATATCTGTCTGGTTAATATTTTTGAGACATAAGCCGGCAAGCATTCGTCACATTTGGAAAATGGAAAGTCGCAAGTGGCAATCTGAGAATTTACGAACTGTATGCTTCGAAGAGGGAAAAAGTCACGACGTCCCCACCTTCAGAATCTTGGAAGCCTCCATGAACTATTTGCCACCAGACCATACCCACCAATAGAGCTGGTCAAGATCGTCAAGTTTCAAGGTCAAAGGTTATTATTGTCGTTTGAAATAAGTGAGAGAACTCATTTTTTAACCGTTTCTTGGTATGGACGAAATCGGGATTAGAGTTCGTCGTACGATACGTTACCACAGGCCAACAGCTTCCGAATAAAACGACGTAGTTCCCACCTATAAGTTGTTAACATATTTCATCTTCTTTGGCTTTTATCATTAAAACAGGTGGAGTAGGAGTGTAGGACCCAAATTTATTACTTCAATAAAGAGATAAAATTTTCTTGCGACCCACATAGAAGTAACGGATTCTCTGTCTATTTTCTTTTGGATTTATTCTTTTGTATTTATTCTGTTATATGAATTTCAGTCATTTAATTTATTTATGCGAGTTGTGTATAAATAAATGGTTGAAATTTATGAGATAAAATAAAGACAAGATAAAATGGACGGAAGATTTTAGAAGTATGTGATTTTATTTAAAAGAAAATGGATAATACCTATTGACTTTCTTGGACAGTAAACTTTCTTTTACTGAGCACATTCACAGGGGTAAAAATAAGTTTTCATATACTAGTAATTAGTGACCCGTAAAAGAAGGCAAATTAAAGGGATCAATCTGTCCGTTGCAGTCACAAAAATTGGAAGAAATTAAAAGGAAAAGAGAAACTAGACTTTAAGATGCTCATCTCAAACCAGTAATAACACAGAAGTAGACCCTTCGCCTTTTCCTGTTGTTTCGAACATGGGAAAGCAATGGCAGGTCAGGTGGCGGATTTTACAAACCTTAAACTGGTGTGTAATGATTGTCACATTTTCAGACACTAATAAGCTTCATATTTAACACCGAAAAAGAGAGGGAAAGATGGGAAGGGTCCCATCCCATGCAAACTTAATCACACCGTATTGCTCTACAAGTTTCATAACACAAACACACGCTCTCTGTCTCTCTCTCTCTCTCTTTCTCGTCCTTTGTAGGAAAGATCCAATCTTTTCAGCTGTCAGTTGTTACTCTAACTACAGAATCAAACAAATTGAGTCAGAAAGCACACCACACTTGAGTTAATCAGTATCTACCAGCCCCAGCTCAGATTCTATCCAGTACTGCTTTTGGCTGCTTATTTTTCTGGTGTTTCACACTCTTCTGTTCCCCTGAAAGAGAGAGAGAGAGAGAGAGAGAGATACATATGTATGTCTGTTTGTGTGTGTGTTAATTGTGATTGCGAAGAGAAAGAGAGAGGTGGCAGGTGATGGAACAAAAGGGACCTACTGCTTGATTGTTGGCGAGCAGCAACGGTCATTGTCAATGATTTTTTCCTTTTTCCCTGTGGGTGGTTCTTCATGTCTTATCAGTAATCACACTAACAGCACACTCTCGCATCCACTCACTCGCGTGTTGATGAGGGAGAGATCTTGATCATCAAGATCCCTTTCCACATCTTTATCAGGCTCCATTCTTTTGTTATTTTTGTGGGAATTTGTTAGGTCGGTGTTTTTTGTTGTGAAGGTGGTCAAAGGTTGTGCTGCTTTCGCCCAGAAAGGGAAGCAACAGATCTCAGTCATATGAGGAGATCTTTTACTGTGAGTTTTGCTTAATTTCTCTATTCTTTCTTCTGGTTGTCTTGCCGTGAATTAGTTGAATTCAGCTATAACATTGGGAGGCAAGCATGTAAACTAAGAGAAATTTGTTGGGATCCTCTATTCTGAGCATAAATTGTTCTCCACCCTTCCTCTGTTATTGAGGGGTTCGAATAAGAAAAAGGAAAATTCTGGGTTTCAAAATTTTTGTTCTCTTTGAAAAATTGTAGCTGAATGGTCAGCTTCTAGCCATCAATGACTAACATAGCATGAAATCTGCAAGCTCCGGAAGCCACACATTAGCTTTTAACATGTCTCAGTAAACTATCAATTCACTCTATATTATGTTTTCCATCATGAATATTTCGTAGACCTAGAAAGAAATGTAAAAGATAGTACTTGTTATGGAGTCCTTTTAGATCTTATAGGGTTTGATGATTAGTTTTGAGTGTTTCTTTTACTTTTTCAGGTGCTGGATGTGCTTCTGGTACTTGCATTGTTCGCTGATGGTCCATGGGCTATCAGGGGCAGCTCACACTGCAAGCAGGCCAACCCAGAAGAGGTTCGGCCTCACAGCGTCAGTATTACTGAATTTGGAGCAATTGGGGATGGAGTCACTCTCAACACAAAAGCATTTCAGAATGCCATCTTCTACCTCAACTCTTTTGCTGACAAAGGGGGGGCGAAGCTTTTCGTCCCTGCTGGCCGGTGGTTGACAGGAAGCTTTGATCTCATCAGTCATCTGACATTGTGGTTAGATAGGGATGCAGTTATACTTGGGTCAACTGTAAGTGCTCAAGTCAATTCAAAAGATATCTGAGCTGAGTTTGGTCCCATAAGTTTGAGACATAGATGGTAACACTGTTCAACTTAACATATCAATTCAGAACTCTGATAATTGGCCGGTTGTTGATCCTCTACCATCATACGGCCGAGGGAGAGAGTTACCCGGTGGGAGACATCGGAGTCTTATCTTTGGTTGCAACTTGACAGATGTTATCGTAACAGGTTGGTGAAATTGATAAAGTCTTGATTTAGACTTGTATTTCATTTGTTCATGAGGACAGTGATTTCTTCCTACAGGTGACAATGGAACTATAGATGGTCAAGGTAACATCTGGTGGAGCTGGTTCCGAAACAAAACTCTCAACTATACCCGGCCCCATCTTGTTGAGTTCATGAGTTCAACTGGCATAGTCATCTCAAACCTGACTTTCTTGGATTCACCCTTTTGGACCATCCACCCCGTCTATTGCAGGTATCTTCCCCACCATATGGGTTATAATCTATTTCCCTAGTTTCTTCCTATTCCGTTTCAACTTTGCAAAAGTGAAGCTTTATGAATTGGGGAGAGTTTGAGACTGCTTTTCTGGTTGAACAGCAACGTGATTGTCCAGAATGTAACAATTCTGGCTCCTTTTCATTCTCCAAACACAGATGGGATTGACCTAGGTGACTTTTCATTCTACCACTTAAGAAATATCTCTGCTGCTTGTTTTACATGACAACCATCGGTAAAACTTGGAAGAGAAGTTTGTTTTTGCCTACTTATTCAAATATAAGAGAGTTTTCACAGAGTTAAATTCAAGTATTCTCCTTCAATCTTCAATTCTTCACGTTCAAAGCAAGTGACAATCCTTGCAAGATAGCAGTTGTAACATTTTGTTGTTCAATCATGCTATTCCCCTGATATAAACACAGAAAGTCTTCTTACCAAATTTCTTTGTGAACATATTCAGATTCTTCTGATGATGTTTGCATTGAAGACTGTCACATTAGTACTGGTGACGATCTAATTGCAATAAAAAGTGGGTGGGATGAGTACGGCATATCTTATGGTCGTCCTAGCAGAAACATCACTATTCGCAGGTTAAGTGGACAAACTCCAAGTGCAGGGATTGCAATAGGGAGTGAGATGTCTGGTGGTGTATCTGAAGTCCTTGCAAAAGATTTGCGATTTTACGACTCAAACGCTGGTATTAGGATAAAAACATCTCCAGGAAGGGGTGGCTACGTGAGGGATGTCTATATATCAAATGTGACATTGTCTAATGTAAATGTGTCCATAAGATTTACTGGCCAGTATGGGGAGCACCCTGATGAGCATTATGATCCACAAGCTCTACCAGTAATAGAGCGGATATCAATAGAAGATGTCACTGGAGAAAACATAACATACGCAGGCCTTCTAGAGGGTATAGAAGGAGACATTTTCCGTAACATTTGCTTTTTGAACATTACTCTCAAAGTAACCTCAACGTGTTCTTGGAATTGTTCCTATGTCCAAGGTTATTCTGACTTAGTTTCGCCAGAAACTTGTGAGCCTCTCAGGGAGAGCATTTTCCCTTCCCATTATTCCAATTGTTATGGTCTGTCAAGTCACCTGCAGAATTCAGGTAATCAAAACAGCGGTGCCTGGTTACAGTCTTGGTAAAATTTATAAAATCATAGGTTTTGCTTGGTGGTCAATTCACCTTCTTTTCTATAATACTTCGACATTTGATTCTTGCCATTTCTCAACCTGAGCTGCTAATTGCCTTGCAGAGGAATGAATGATCCACGACATGTATAGTTGAGTGGGACTTGCGGATTTTGTGGTTGTTGACTTGTGATATAGTATTGAAAAAAAGAAAAGATTTTTCCCGTAATTTGTGTGCAGTAACCAATAATTGAGTGATTTGAGAAAGTGAAAATAGAATTCGCATTTTCAAATGATCTTTGTTCGGTTCTTTTCATTTTCTGTGTGATCAAAGAGGAAAATCAATCACAACGTGAACCACTATGCATGTACTAAGCTAACCAGAACCAATAGTTCTGGAGGTTAAGCGTGGTGTTTGGGACTGAGGAAAAGATCTTGGAGGCCGCCAGAACTGGTGAGTGATAACGTGGAAGAATTAGCCTTAGTTAAATGGAAGAATCAGGCTGTTCTTTGGATATCGAAGTCAATATCGAAGTCATTCTTTTGGATACTTATTAACATCTAACTTTATAATGGAATTACCCAATTATGCATTCGCATCACGGTATCAGCCGCTGAAATGCAAACTTATGGTGATTCCATTTCTATTTGTAGCGTTTATAACCAACAATCTTCGGGTTTCCATGATAACTTGTGCAAATATGTAGTGATGAAAGCTAAAGGTTCTGACTCTTCATTTCTTTTCATGAATATTGTACTGTTTGAAAGTTTCCTATTGAAGAAATTCAAGGTACAACTGAGATGCACTTAAATATCTTTTGTTTGTCTACATATACAATTTTCATCACACACAAACTTGTGTTATTGGCAGCAATCAGTCGATGAATATTTCTCAAAGGCTGAGAATTCAGATCTTCATCTGGGGGATGTTTCACAGGCATCCTTCTTTATGACAGAACACAAAACCTGCCTTGAAATGTAGATTTCAAGTTCTTTAGAAACCTCTGTCAATTTCAAGTCAAAACTGCTTCTGTATTTGTTTTTTGGTGAAGGTACTGCGCCAGAAAACATAGGCTGAGAACCCGAAAAACGTCTTCTAGGACTGGAAAACCTTCCTGGCGACCCTGGAACTCTTCCTTTGGAAATAATAGGCATTGAACCGGATTCAACACTAGTCATGTTCCTGTCCTCGTTCATTAATGGTCCACATTTTGTCTCCAGTGGAAGTGGCCTCAAGGGATCTTGTTCCTCCACTAATTTTTGTTTCCTAAGTTTTTCTCTAGCCTTTTCAGCTGCAAGTATAGCTTTATCTCTACTCAGCTTTATCAATTTCCAGGGGTTGATACTAACATGGAATCCTTGTTTCTTGGATACAAAGGCCTGCTCTGGTTCCTTGTCGATTTTTACAGACAGATTTATAGGGTTCTGTAATTGAATGAATCGTCTGGGGTGAGACTTAGGTGTGTATCTCTTCTAGTGACAAAACTGAGGCAAGTAGTTACTTACCTGGTTTCCTCTGTGCCCACAAAAATACCGTGAAACAAATCTTGACCTTTCCGGTGACTCAAAATCGGAGTCCGAAGAAAGATCTGAATCATCAAAAGGGTCTATTCCCATTGATTCGTTCTCCTCCTTCATAGCCAAGATATAGTCATATGTTCTCATTCCCTGCAGCAAATAGAATTAATAGGCTAACTAGGTTAAGAAACAGTCGTCAAATGTAATAATATTTCGTGTGTCAGCATGATCATAAAGCAATCAAGATCGTAATTCTTATCCGGCTATTTATGGGAATTCGGTCCAAGAACTTAGATCAACAATTTCTCCAGCACTAGGAGAAATTGTTGATCTAAGTTCTTGGACAAGTTAGGCACCAAACCCAACATCTCCTGTATGGTCGTTATTGATTCCTAAAGACACGAGGAACAGAAATGACCAAGGATGTTGGCTCAGTTGTTAATGTTTGTTTTCATAAGTTTCCTCTTTTTAAGTCAGAAGCCAATCATCGTAACATCATTGATGAGGTTATCTAGTTAATATGATAATTACCTTGCGAATGAGAACAACATGGAAGAAGAAAAGTTGTCCCATGGCTGCTGAACTATAAGCTGTCATCAACACCAACATAACCTGTAAAATTTTCCCAATTTGAGTACCTATGAGTAATAGAAATTTGGCCTAAGAAAAATATAAGTAATAAATGCCCTCACAAAGAGTTTAAGGTAATAGTGTGCAATGTACAAGTATATTTACCGTTATAGTGACAAGAACACTTCTTGGGAACTCAATGAACAATTTCTTCTTCAGCTCCATCTCTATGCCATTTTTGTCTGCAAAGCATCTGATGAAAATTGCAACTGCAGTTGCTCCTTCCATCGTTAGCTGGATCATTTAATTAAAACAAATTAGTTACTAACTGAAGCTAACTGAGAATTGAGGTAATTGGGAAAACAAATCACTTGGTCTCGAGTAAACAAATGAAAGCTATAGAGCTACTAACCATTAACATGACGAACATCATCAATAGAAAGAATGCGGTATAATTCCTTTTGCCAACGCAGTTGTTTAACCACTGAGTGGCAAAATTGGGGGAGAAAAAAAAAGAAGAGTTAAATTTTGCAAGAATCCATTAAAAGCAATTAATAAAAGCAAAAGAATTCAAGTTCTCACCCTGCAGTGATGGTCAAACCCTTCAACACACCGATTACAGGTCCTGCAATGCTTGCTGCGCTTCTTCACCTGAGGAACACCTTTCAATCGTCACTCAACCACAGTTTCTATTTCTACAACCTAAATATTAGCATGAATGGTTGATGTAGCTAGTGTTCATGCATGTTTTAATACGAAATCTTTAAGCCATAATTATATTACACATGGCCTAATAATTTGTTGATGGATAAAGTTTGTCCAACCTCAAAATCACATAGTGTGCAGTAAGAGATTTCATCATCTTTTGGGTCTGGCTCCATAACGTCATCCTTCAGAACCAGGGGAAAAGGTAGCAAAGGTTCCATTTGAACAGTGAATCTCAATGGATCCAAATACTTCCTTCTTATGAAGGTTTTAAGAATTTTCCTCTCCATTCTTCGGAAAAACCTCGCCACTACTTGGCTCAGTACAAAACCATAATTCAGACTTGAAATTCCATTGGATTTGGCTTTCTTTTTCTTCCTAAAACTTGTTTTATCAGTAGGGTCAGCAGCGCTGCACCTTATAAATAGGAACATGACGGAAAGTGCCTGCAAAAGATAGCAATATGATTTTGATAGAATTGTTTCAATTCATTGAAGAATTGGAAACACAAGTTATCCACTTCTGATTCATTACCACAAAGGAAAAGACAGTTGTTACTATAATTTCAGCAATTTTGTTTCCAAGAAAGAGCCCAAGGAATGTATAGAAGGCCACAACCAGGAAACAGTAAACTGCCATTCCGACCATCTGCAAACGAAAGTCAAAATCTGAACAAATCAAGCAATATAACACGAAAGTTGTTTACTTTTGTAAATGGGGTTCGGTAAACTACACCATTTCCTCTAATTTCTTGGTTAAAGGCGACAGCTTTGGTCAAACGTATACCAAATCAGTTGAGTTACAGGTGATTAGGCTACATCTGTGAGAAGCTTTCTATACTCGAAGAATAAATATGCAATCTTTACAAGCTTTTGAACCAGACAACACCTTAATCCCAAGAACTAAGTTCAAATTATACATAGAAAAAGGACGTGCACCTGTAATGGGTGGAGAGGTCGTTGCCAGCCATGACGTCTCATGTTCAATGGCATTCTGGGGATTTGTATGAGCAGAACTAGCTCTTGCAGTTCTTGGATTCTGGTTCGGGAGTGTATCAGAATCTTAGTAATCCATCTATTTTGTTTAGAATTTGTCTCGAGACCTGAGAGAACCAGAGCTTGTTATTAATTCCTGCACGAGAAAAAAGAGGAAAATGTAACAAAGTCTCCAACGGTCGACTAGCAGTAGCGGTGGGAAGGGGAACAGTAATGCTGTTTTGAAATTTGAACCGCTGGTTTAGATCTGAAATGATCAGACGACCGCCAGTTTGACACGTGCAAAGCATATGAGATCCGCCTTACCCGTTTTGATGAATGCAGCAGAGTGTCAGATTTTGGGGGAGTCCACATGAAGGTCCATGATGATCGGCCCATTTCATGAATCCGATGTCAGATTTTTTAATATAATAAATAAATTATTTTTGAAATGTTAATAATTCTTATCATATTGTCCTATATTAAAATGCTTCAAGGTAATATTGCAAGTTTCGGTTGTGTTCCGTGATTTAAATTTGGTTGTGTATGAACTAGTAGCAATGATTAGGTCTTGTCTCAACCAACTTGGTGGACCTCTGTTCTTCCTTTAGCTCTTAGTAATGTTGTATATGCAGGATCTTCATTAGTACAGCCTTCTCTCTGCCGTTTATTAAAGAAGGGTCAATTTGGTGGCTCATGTTTGAGCAGTATAAACTTCTGCTTTTTGCTACGACCGATACTAGGTATATGTGTTGATAGTGCAAACTTACCTCCTAACAAGCTCAGTGACACCCAGAGTTCCTCCAAACCCTTCAGTGTGTCGAATTGCAAGCACAATGCAATGCACTTGACATACATAAGAAGATTTCGGACTACTGAAGCGGCAGGAGGAACTCTCGATGACTCCAAACCATTAGTAGAGATCAGATCACTACTCTTCTTCACCTTGAATCTTAACATATACTCATGGTCACACACACACACACACACAGCATGAGTTAAATGATTAGCACCATCGAACATAGCCACGTTTACGGCCTGATTCTTTAGTACGAGGTGCATTGAACTTGGACGGTTTCTTGGAACACTATTCCACATGCTTTCCATGATTCTCGTACCACTTTGGCCTTTGGAATCTTATACGTCAGTGGAAACAGGAAAGGGTTGTCTTTACTCCCACCGCAAGAAATATTAGTTTCAGTAACCATCAAGTTTCTTGGAACACTATTCCACATGCTTTCCATGATTCTCGTACCACTTTGGCCTTTGGAATCTTATACGTCAGTGG
>JAOTBA010000004.1:5096280-5122738 GCA_025629845.1 Erythroxylum squamatum | reverse complement strand
AATAATAACTTATTAAAAATTAATAATAATAAGAATAAATTATTAACAATTAATAATAATAACAATAAATAAATAAAATTAATAATAATAAGAATAACTTAATAATAATAATAATAATAATAATAACCAAATATTTTTTATTTTCAGTTTTTTATTGGAAATCTCAACCAAACAGGTTTTTGTTTTCAGTTTTTATATTGCAAATTTCAACCAAACAGATTTTCGTTTTTTTAGAAAAAAAAAACAGAAACTAAAAACAACAACAGAAAAACAAAAGTGGAACCAAACGGCCCCTCAGTGATTCCTTAATTATATTAATCTTGCAATGGCTCCATAAGATCTAAGTGAACTCCCAACCAGTCATTGTAGGGCTAATTTAGGTCTTGTGAGAATGTGATCCAATGACTTTGTGTTGTACCTCGACAAGAGAACAAAACTAACCTTGCTGTTCTAACAATTCGCCCTTTTTGCCGCCGTACTGGCAGACAAACCTAAATCGACCTAAGTTTAACCGGTAATCAAGCACTAACCTTCAGAATCAAATCACTTAATGTAGTGCTATTTGAATAAATAATCCCTGTAACATATGCGACCTAAGTTTAACCGGTAATCAAGCACTAAGCTTCAGAATCAAATCACTTAATGTAGTGCCATGCGAATAAATAATCCCTGTGGTACGTGCCCAAATATAGTCCACTCATTTAAATAGCATACTCACCCCTAATGCTACTCAGCTTCTGATGGCAGCGTTGATTTTCAGATTTTGGAGACTGTATAACAATAATAACTACATATATATCATTAAAATAACTTAGCAATGTTTTGCAAGACCATCACTCTAAAGAATTGATTCCTACAACCGTAATTATTATGCGAAACAATAGTACCAAATTAGCAAAAAGATGAAACAAATAGATGCATGATTCTACAAAATTAAAATCATAAAAAGAAAATAATTATTTAAATTGAAATTTTATGTTAAATCTAAAACCGTTCATATTTATAAAACTAGAGTTTTTCCTAATTCCGTATAATTATCTCATAAATTTAAATTTTAGTCTACATTAATGATGTAAAACTAATTGAAAATAAGAGTTCCATTCATTATTACTACAACTTATTGGCGACGAATTCCAACGTCGCTAAATATTAAAAGAACGTGTGAAATAATAATTTGCGACGAAAAATAATTGTTACCTTAATGGTTGCTAAATCCGGGTAACAAAAAAATATCAGCGACGTTTTTTTAAAATCGTCGTAGAAAGGTTTTTGATATACAATATATTTGTCAATAAAATATATAACCAATGAGAACCAAAAAATGTCGTAGGTAATTTATGTTTTGTAGATAAAGGTTTTTACCTATGAAACCGTAGTCGTAGGTAATTATTTTTATTGACGATTTTGTTTTTGTAGCAGAATAATTTTATCTACTAATTGTTTGTTGTAAGTAAATGTTTTTGGAGACGTTCTTATAAACTAGGTAATAATATTTTGTGACGATTTTGTTTTGGTAGCAAATACTTTTTAGTGACAAACATTTATTTTTAAATATAAATTTTATTTTAATTGTTAAAAACAAATTTCATTTAATCTATTACAAATTTAAAGACAATTTGAAATATAAAATAGTTAATTAATGTTGGTGACATATTTTTTTAAATAAGAATAAATTGAAATAAAAATAATTACAAGTTAATTACGTAATTGAACAACATTTATAAAAAAACTATCGCTCCTCATCGTCACTACTACTGACATAGTTTGAGCTAAGTAATTATTCGACCATCATTTTAAGCTTGTTCATTTCTTTTACATTACGATCTAACGTCTCTTTTTTACATTGTAACTTAGTCTTCAGTGACCGGTTCTCTTCTTGAAGCATCATGACATATGCTGGTTGTGACGAAGATGCACCAACAAGCTTAGGGCCATAGCTAAGACCTTTGATATACCCCGATCTTGTACCAAGCACATTATTGCAAATGTCATTGACATTGGGTTGATTCCCCTGAAACAATGATGCCTGCAACAACTTCTGCATCTTGTCCTATAATTTAAATGACAAAATCGAGTTAAGTAAAAAATTATTACTTAGTATTACATAAAAAATAAACAGTAATATTATTTTTTTTGTACATACATAATCACTTTGTGCCTCTTTAGACATCTAGCATTCACCTTCTTTGTAGTGTGTTAGCTTGTACAGTGTGATCCTATCACACTTTTGTCCTTGGAATTGAGTTTGGCTCTATTATATGAATTTAAAAAATTAGAAGATAATAGAATTTATTGTATTAAGAAATAGAATAATAAGTTGAAAACGTTAGACTTACAAATTCTTGTCGGACGATAACAAATGATTTGGAGCCGGTGTTATGAGGAGTCTTCATTTTTGCTCTGTTCACCTTGGCTTTCTCACACTTTTCCTAATTAAGATAAGTAGTCATGAAATGTATAAACAAAATTAATGGAAGGAAATATGAAAAGGAAAAAACAAACCTGAACCTTCGCTGAGGCCTAATAATCACACATTTCCCTCCAATTTTTTGGAGTCACCCATTCCGAAACATGTCTCCTTGCCTCTTCATCGGAAGGGAAAGACTGGTAATATTTATGAAGTTTATATCAATGATCCTTTGCCCTTTATTTCAACAGTGAACTAACACAGTTTGAAACCTCAAGTTTGTCAATATCAATGATATTGAGCTTCATCTGTGAAGAACATGTATAAGTTAAGTTACTGTTTTTGTTAAGTAAAATCGCAATACATATAATCAAATGAATTGAAATATTCCCGAAACTTTTTCTAAAGCATTTTGGAGCAAGTCGTCTTTCTTCAACTGCCTGGCATGCTGAAGCCAAGGCAATTCATTCCTTACAACAATGCCCAACTTACTGGACAATTTTGCAGATTGGATCTTGTCCAGAAGGCAACGCTGTGTGAGATCAATGGTCATAGAAAACTTGCTGTTCATTGCAACATTCATTCATTACAACTCAGCTCCTTTTGTGATAGCTCTACCTCGTTTTCTAATACCAGTATTGGAACCTGAAAACAAAAAATTCATAATAAGAAAAACACACTAAACAAGTAATGAGTAAGTTTAGCATTAATGTATATATGTTTGGTTAACAATAACAGACCTATGATCCCTCAACACTAACAGACAATGTTGGTAAAGGTTGTTGCTGATTGTCTTCATTCGAGGATGCAATTGTTGGTTGTTAAACGATAGGGTCAGATTGAGTTGGTTATTGTGTGGGAGGAACTTCTCCTGTCATTGCCACCCTCTTTCTCTTATTTCTACTAGGTTCCATTATATTGAACCTGTGTAAAACGAAATATGAACATAACAAAAAATCTTAACCCAAACATCAATATTCCACATGAATATAAGGAGATCAGTAGTCAAATACTAAACATTCAGCATAACATTCTGCAAAAACATAAGTGAAACATTAAAAATATGCATCTAGTCATCGTAAATTAACATAAGTAAAACATCAACAACATAAGGCAATTATGAACATAAAATTTCAATCAATATAAACAATTTATTTACATTCAATCATCGTAATCAAGATTTTGAAAATCATCATCATTAAGTACATTATCATTAGATTCTTCATCACTAATATATTTAAGCAAAGTATCATCATTGTTATTTAAGTCATCCTAAATATAGTCTTCATCTGTTTGTAAGATAAGATGGGCCAAGACTTCATCTACTTGAACTATGTTCGGATCGACATCTTTGCTATGAAATGATGATATATCTACATCTTCTACTGGAATGCCTTCATTATTGAACTCCAATCCAATTTCTTGATAGACTTCATCTGCATCCTCATCCAATTAACCAATATCCCTTTCACAAAAATCAAACACATTCCATTGTTGAAACTTTTGAACAACCTTCCAATTGCTACCCAATACAGTATCGTTGATGTAGAAGACTTATGTTGACTTGACTTGCAAGGACAAAGGATCATTATCATACCATGTCTTACTAACATTTATGCTAGTAATATGCTCGTTCACTTTCATGTCAGTTAGATCAAACCTTTGTATTTAAGTAGAACAACCTTCTTATCCTTAATGTAGTGCAACGCTATTATTTCACATATGACACCACAGAAGTTAATGAAATTGTCATCATGACACCCTTCAATGACAACCACACAAATTTAACTTCTAACTTGATTATCTCGATCTTATATATGAAATCTCACCCCATTAACAATGCAACTTATGTATTTATTTCCATAAATATGAGATCCACATGACAAACTATATAATGTTGTTGTCGCTTCTTGCACGTTACGATTTGTAATTGTATCATCTGTATGACGAATAGAAAACAAATATGAGGATGAGACACATTCTCATATTTTCATAATATGTAATCAATATAAAACTTACTCGATATCTAAACCATGATATAAACGTCTGCCTATGTCTTTCTTCAACATTAATAATCTCTTTGCTGCGAATTGTCTCTTTGTGGTCTCTATTTAAAAAAGACAACGACAGTAAGATCTCAAAGTGAATGAAGAAAATTGTAATATGATTGTTTGAATGAAAAGGAATATACGTACTCCATGTATATATCAACTTTCTCGCAATTGTTCAAAATATACCAATGGGTGATTTTGAATTCGTCTTTAGCTAATTCCACATATTTACCCACACTAAGTGACCTAACTTTTTGGGAGAAAATAGACAACCCACGGTCGCCATGAAAATCAAAGTTACGTTCTGGTCTATTAAATCTTATCTCCAGATCAGTTAAGTACATTGAACAAAAATTCAAACATTCATTTGCTATATAAGGCTCTGCAATAGACCCTTCTGGTCGAGCTCTATTATGTACATGACGCTTAAAAGAGCATAAAAACTTGAACATAATCAATTATGAATTTAAGAATTGTTACAAACGAATAACATAGAAAAACTTGTTAAATTTAATATGAATTACCTTTTAATCGAAAACATCCATCGAAATTGAACTGGTCCATAAAGTTTTGCTTTATATAGTAAGTGAATTGTCAAATGAACCATAACATCAAAAAACGATGGCGGGAATAATAGTTCAAACTTACATAGAATCAATACTATGTCTTTTTCTATTTTATCAAGCTCTTCAACTTTAAGTGTCTTGCATCATAATTGTTTAAAAAACTCTCCCAATTGACCCAAAGTAACTGACACATCCTTCGGCAAACACTCACGTATTCCAATAGGAAGTAATCGTTGAAAAAGTACATGACAATCATGACTTTTCAACCTTGAAAATTTTCCCTCTTTAACATTCACACAAAGGCCTATATTTAATGCATACCCATAAGAAAATTTGACTGATTGGAGGAACTGACATAATGATTGTTTCTCACTTTTGACATGTTGTAAAAAGCATGGGGAATAACGTATAACCCATCATCTCTTCTTTTCAAATGCAAGTCCTTTCTAATATTCATGTCTTATAAATCAAGTCTAGCCTTAATTGTGTCTTTGGATTTCCCATCAATTCCCATGACTGTCCCTAAAATGGAGTCACAAATGTTTTTCTCAATATGCATGACATCAAGATTATGCCTCAATAGTAATAATTCCTTCCAATATGGCAAGTTGAAAAATATGTTTTTTTTTTCCAATTCAGTTCGACATCATTTCTCTTTCGCTTTTTTACTTGGGTGTTTGTCAGGTGTAATGTCACCCAAATATGATAGCTGGTAAGCAGTATCATCACTGGACAACTGCATCGAAGGTTCATCCAATTTTACTGTGCCATTAAACAATTTACTTCTTCGCCATCTATATCCATGTTCCAAATAACGACGATGACCCATATATCACATTTTATTTCATATCCTCATTGAATATGTTTGATGGTTACACATAGGACAAGCCATATACCCTTTAGTGCTCCACCCAGACAAATCCCCATAAGTTGGGAATTCATTTATAGTCCACAAAACAGCAGCATGCATTATAAATGTTTCGCCTTCAACAACATCAAAAGTTTGTAATTCAAATTCTCATAGGTCGTTTAAGTTATCAATTAGTTGTTGCATGTATACATCAATGTCCTTACCAAGAGCAGTAGGTCCTGGATTAAGCAAAGACAAACAAAAAAGGCTCCTTCATACACTTCCATAGAGGTAAATTGTATAGGACTAGAATCACCGGCCACATGCCATATGAAGTACTCATATCACTGAAAGGATTAAATCCATCTAAGGCCAATCCAAGTCGAACATTACGAAAATCTTATGCATACCATGGAAACTTTCTATTAATTTCTTTCCATGCCATTGAGTCTGCTGGATGATGCATAATGTTATCTTCAATGCGTTTCTCTTTAAGCTACCTCCTATCTATTGTTGTTTTTGTTGAAATAAAAAGTCTTTGTAATTGTGGTTTAATAGGAAAGTATCGAAGAATTTTATTTGGTATCTTTTTCAGAATCCCATCATCCACCGGCCAACTTGATGTACCACAAATAGGACACTCTTGAAGATCTTTACTTTCCTCCCAAAAAAGAACATAGTCATACTTACAAGCATGAATTGAAATATATCCCAATCCAAGGTCCCTTAACAATTTCTTTGCATCATAGTAAGATTTTGGAAACTTATGTCCAATAGGTAATGCATCATTCAGTAAGTCAATTAACATGTTAAAGGATTTGTTACTCCAATTATTATAAACCTTCAAATGAAATAACTTCACAACAAATGATAGTTGTGAGAAATTAGAGCACCCCGGATATAATTGTTCTTGAGAAACTTTCAATAACTTCGCAAAATTATCTTTTGTAATACTACCAACTATGTTAGGCATTCCTGTTTCATCCATAGTCTCCATATAATTCCGATAATCATCTAACATCTCGCCAATTCCATCATTGCCATCATCATTCACATCATAATCATCTACATCACTATTGTAACTGTCATCATAACATGTACTGCCACTTCTACTATAACTTGCTTCCTTACGTTCACCATGATAAAGCCATGGAGTATAGAATTTATCTATGCCTCGGATTAGTAAGTGATTATATACCACATCTTGACTTTGGAAGTTGACATTTAAGCAATCGATGCATGGACAACGAACACTACATTCATCACCCATTTGATCGTTTGTAAATTGCATGAAACTCTTAACTCCTTCTACGTATTGAGTTGACCATTTTCGATGAGACATCTAACTCTTATCCATCTAGCAATACAATAAAAGAAAATAACTGAGTTATTACATGCATTTGTTGTTCAATATTACGTTTTAAAAAAACCATTGTAATTAACATAAGTGTCGTTGTTTCTTGTTTCCAGCCTATATACCATCCTATGTCTGTACTATGTTGAGTTGTTTCTTGTTTGCTTTCTCTATTTAACTTCTTCTATTACATAATGAGATTGTTGCATTATTGTTTGGTGAAATTACCTTTACCTATTTGATGGACAAACTGTAACTGTCTTTATTCTAATTTGTCAATATATAAATTATCCACTCAATTCGTGTTGTCAGTTCATATGAATCAATTACGTAAACTATATACAACAAAATCCACCAATATATAAAACAATTAATTAGCAAGCTAATTAGTAAGATGATTACTACTAAGTCGCATTAACAATAATGGTTACTACTAATTCACATTAACAACAGTTGCAACCATTTGTCCAAATGATATTGTAACTAGGTTGGACGAGTTACCTGGATTGACGGACAACCACAAACCACTAAAAAAGAGGAACCTCAACGATTATTCCTTAGATCTTCTATAAATATGAGAGAATTATATATGAAGGAGTAACACAATTAATAAAAAATAACAAAAAATTAATTTAATATAAGATGGAGTTACATTAAGCATCAAGGAATTTAGTACAAGAGAAGCACTTTATTGATGCGGCATAAGACAAGAACTTCATTTAATACAAGGAAAGCACTATAATTAAATCTCCAAATCCTTCCATTTATTTTCAGTAAAAGAGATGATATTTTTAAGTTCCAAAAGGATAAAGTATACTAGTTGTTTGGAACAAGCCACGTACTAGTTGAAGAATGATGTAATGGTTAAAATCTTTTAAAGAGATATATCTTTTAGGTTAATTAAAAAAGAGAAACCTGAAAATAAGCATGCATTTGGTAAATTCATTTATTAAATGCCTCTTTGCACATTTAGTTCAAAATCTTGAAAAATTCCTTGAATATATAAATGTTTCAAATAAGAAAATTCACTTAGTAAAGTAAAAAGTAAAAGTAAAACATTATAATGGTAAACAAATTGCCATATGCTGAAAAAAGCAATGATGATTAATGGTTATGTCATTTTGCTTAACCTAATTCTACAGGCGATTTGACCCTACCCTATTGTATTGATAGATAGCTAAATAAGGAAATGAGTCGACTACCAATTGCTTTAGTAGTTAAGAAACCAATATGTTGCTTAGCTACTATAATCACCATTTACAAAGCTCCAATTCATTCGAGATAATAAGAAGATGAAATTGTCACATGTTAAAATATTAAATTTATCAACAAAGAATAGTCAAAGCATAAAACATCTTAGGATTTTTTAGCCAGACAATTTTCTAATATATAGAGCAAAAATACATTCCAAAAATATTATTGCTTTTTAATTTCCAATTAACCGCACATATGTTAAATTTATTAGCTTTCAATTCAACAAATGATTTTAAAAACCTCCAAAAGTGAATAACCTTGCAGCAGCTTAATAATCAATTTTACAAATCTCTCAAAATCCCAATATAAACCACTTATTGCAATCATGTATAACACAATTATATCATGAATTATGCTAGAATACAAGAGTGAATAATTTATAATAGGGGTTATCCAAAACTTCACAAATGTAGTCCAATAATCTTCCCCACACTAACCCAATGCCTAATCTTATTAGGTCAATTAACCACTTATATGTGCAAGTAATAACAGACTTTTGTCGAACACCTTATGGGCAACTAAAATTCATCTTAAGAACAGCATAAAAACTTCAGTTTTCCCTTTCTTCAACAATAATAACACAATAGACGTTTGTCTCAACCTTTATCATCACCAATAAATCGACAACAAACGTAAACACAAAACCATTTCCCTTTTTTCGACTTCAATGACGCAACATCATAGTAAGGTTAACACTACTTACCAAATGAAGAGAGCAACGACAGGTTAATGAATTGTTCACAAGGTCGAAGATAGAGGAGAAGATAGGGCAATAAGGCAACGTCGATTTTGAAAAAAAGAAAGAGAAGAGGGTTGTGACGTGAAAGGGGGAAGAAAGGAGGCCGAGCGTCTGTGTTTAAATAGATTTTTCTTATCCGATACATAGATTCGTCGCCAAACACAAAACATTTGCTACGAAAATCAAATAGTGTCGCAAATTGTACAACATTTTATATCCCAGGGACGACGTTGTCCCACTTATTTTTAAACGTGTTCACCTTTTTTGCGACGAACAAAACTATCGTCACCGATGGTAGCGAATTCGCTACTAATTATACCCAACGTCGCCAAAATCAAAGCATTTTTTTTACATTCTTAATTTTCTTAGTTGATTAACATATATGAGGTATTCCTATTATATACGACAAATTGAAAATTTTGTCTTTTACACTTATATATGCAATAGTTCTTAACTTGCTTAATTTTTGGGAATTACTAATTTTAATTTTAATTTGGTAGATAAACAAAATAAAATTGAAAAATTTTTAAAAATTTGTTTCTTCTTTTTCTTATTAGTTAAATTAATAAGGAATGCAAACCACATTTCATTTTTACCAAATTCATCACTAACATGACAACATATACTCTTTAGCCCTTACTATACCATTAACCTTATTATTTGTATAAAAAGATACATTTATTTTAAATACCCGAGGTTTTTGCGATGAGGTATGTTTAGTCACAAAAGACCACTTCCTCAACCAACCACCACACTTAGTCACAAATGGTAATCAATTTGCTACCAAATTTTTGCATCATCGCTAAAACCCAAGCAAATTCTTTACTTTCTAAATAATTAACAAAATAACATCTAAATAAATAATCTAAATTAATTTCTTAATTATTTAAGTGTTTTATTTAATTTGGAAAGTGGTTTTCTTTTAATATCAAAAATGGAATATTATGTAACAAAATAGTTATTTGTATTGATGTGTTAGAAATAGTTTTCTAATTGTATTAGAATGTCTTATTAAATTTTAAAAAATAGTTTTCTAAATTATAATAATTAAAATGTATAATTTTCTGAAATTAGTTTTCCTAAATTATAATAATTAAAATGTATAATTTTCTGAAAATTGCAAGTCGTTTATATTTCATTTGAAGGGTCAACAAATCAATTTGGAAATAGTTTTCAATTGAATAATTAAATTTTTAATTCAAATTATTTTTTATTTGGAATAGGTAAATAAATTTATAAAAAATTATTTATGAACTTGCAAGCTTTGGCGATGAACCATCTATTAGTCACTACATTTAACGTTTGTCCACCAAATACAATAGATCATAGCAAATTAATTAATAGTCCTTCCAAACAACTACAGTAAACAAGAAACGACGTCGTTTACCTAAACAAGAAAAACGATATCGTTTTGTACTAGGTTTTCAATCATAACCACAATAAAAGGCTGCTCCAATCTCGTTCAAGCCGTCAACATTTCTCAAAATCCTCCATCATGTAAACAACTACCTCCTCTCTTCTATTTGGGTTTTGTATTGTGGTCATAACGATCAAAAAATCATCATTAACTGAATCGGTATTGGAGCTTGTTCTATTTTTATTAACAAAGTTGTGCTAGGTTTTACTTATACCTTTATGTGTTTAATTTGAGTTCTTAATTGTGCATTTGATGTATGAGTTGTGTTTATGGTTGTGTTTGAAGATGATTTACTGTCTGTCTTTGTTATTTGTATATGGGTTGGCTTCTTCCCAACGACTTTTAACGCTTCCCTCATCAAAGCTTCGTAACTATTCAATGAAAGGTCTTCAAGAGTATTTTACTTTTTTTTCATTTCCATTAATAGTAATATATCCCAATATAGATAATACTATATTTTTGTACATCAAGAACATAGTCATGTTTATTCTACTTTAAATTCTAAATTTTGCATGTGATACAAACTACACAATAAATTTTTGAAATTTTAATAAGGGTAACTGGGACATCCCGTTAGTCCATGTTAAGGGTTAGAACCCTAGAATAGTGTACATGAGAGTTTATTGAGAAGTTAGAAAGTGCAACTAATGCATAATATGGCATACACACACACGTGAATATTGATTTTTGCACTTTAAAATGATCGTACATGCATTCATTGACACTTTCCAGGTATAATTGATTTATATATGTGATTATGTTGAGGGTTGTGGTTTATTTGTATTGAAAATTGATTTGAAGAGTATAATTGCTTAATTAGAATTTTTGGTAAAAATTTAGGACATTTGCAAAATTTTGGATAATACTGGACTAGGAAAAATGTCAAGTGACAAGATGATTGAAAATGGTAGTAAAAACAAGAGTCAAATGACAGTGAAAAGTTTTGTAGATTACTTTGGGATTTATTGACAAATGTTATTGAAAATTTAAAGACAATTGGAGTAGAAATTGAAGATGATTGGACTAGTTAAATAAGAGAACCTAGTTTAAACTTCTAGAAATTGGACAAGTGACAAGTGTCACTTGCCAATCCTAGTATTGATTTCACAAATATACTAGAAAGACCAAATTAATTGTTTGATTGTGAAGATGTCATTTTGTGCTTATTTTGTATATAAATCTCCTTAATGTGTTGAAATTATTATTCAAAATTGATGAATTTGTTTCTTGATTGTTCTCAGATGATTTTCAATACTTAAGAGATAAAATTGAATTAAAAAGATGCAAAGGAAACAAAGATAATCCAAAAATTCTAGATTGGCAGCAAATTCAATGACTAAGTGTGGGCACGTGCAAAGACAAAAAACTATAAGCAAGAACTGTTTTTAAATGTAGATCCGATTCACTTAAGTTTTTATGATTTTGAGAATCAAATTACATCCTTATTAATGGGGATCGACCACCTGAATCTGGGGGAAGATTATCTGCAAAAGATCATGGAGAGAGGAGAGATTGAAAAGCATAAAGGAGAAGAAAATTTACTATTCGCGCAACCTTTAAAGTTAGAATAGTTTTACACTTTTTGCAGATTTTCCATTAGGGTTGTTTACGTTTCTGCAGTGTTTTTCCAAGTATTTTCTGATTCTTTAGGAAAAGACCAGGGATGGAGGCTTTGTGTTTTGTTATTTCTTTGATTTTCACTTTCGTTATGAGTAGCTAAATCCCTTTTCTTGGCTGAGGGAAACCTTGTTATCATCTATTATGTGTGAGATATTCCAATAAAGTTTGTTTGTTGATGAACATTGAGTATCTTTCGAATTGCTTTTTATAATTGAATTGGTTGATTTCTACGTGCGCAACTAGAAATTGATTCGTTTAATAGCCAAATTAATAAAATATGATGTTCAATTTTGTTAATCACAAGTGGCAATTAGGATTACCTTCTTTATGTTAGAGTGGGAAATTCTAAGAAGAAACTCATCTTGATTAAATGCATGTCGTACATATGTTGTCTTGTTCATTGGTTTCTTGGTTCTTAAAGCTATTACTCAATTGAACTTACGATCGTATCTAAGTTGTTGATTAATAAGAATGCTTAGAGTACATGTTTCTATTCATTTACTCTTAAGAGAAAACATCTCCCAATGATTGTTTATTGATGAACTTAATTTTATATCAAGGATTCATTTTAGTATGATAACATCGGTGACTCGAAACCAAGGTTTGTCTATTAAATTTTCAGATCCAATTACTTTAGTTGATTTTCAATTTTGTCATTCTTTTCTAAAATGTCGTGAATTAAAGCCAAACACCCCCCCATTTGTTTTAGTTTTAAACTCGTATAACCTTTGCCGTTAAAAATTTCCCGTGGGAATGATCCTTACTTTCCACTACTACATTAATTTGTATTGCAGGAAGTTGGTTTCTTTTTAAATTTGGTTACAGGTGACAGCAGTACCATTGATCTTGTTTTCTTCATCTTCTTCGTGACTTTCTTCATCTTCTGTGAGCTTCTTTACTTTCAAAAATTTCTCACCCTCACAACGCAAGCTTTGCTCTCACTTTTCACTTGCTCTTTCTTTTTGTTATCTTCTTCACTGTCACTGAAATACCTAACCTTACAACCTTCGACTGTTAATGATCATGTTGTACTAGAAAACTAGGGTTCACGTGATTTTGAAGAGTTTGGAGTTTTAAACAAGTATCTATCGTATGGTTCTTCATGATATATAAGATGAAATATGCATCACGTTAGTTAACAGTTAAGTGTTTATAAAATGAGGTTATATATTTGCCAAAACGTGAGCGAGAATTTTGGGTGTGCTGCATGTCTTGCTTTTGCTTATTTGATGATCAATATTTTATAAGATGGTGTTGAAATAATTTTTGAGTTAGAAAGATCATTGAAAATGTGTATAAAAGAGGGCAGAAAAATTTATGAAAGATGATATACGTATGCTCTGTTTTTACTGTCATTACGTGAATCTTTTTGGGTGTTTTAGAAATGAACTAAAATGAGTTTTGAGTTAAGGAAAAAGGCAGAAGGTAATGTTGTGATATGAGAAAGAAAGATTAAAATGATAGTTAGAGATTAATTTAAGGGGGTGAAGAAAATAGAGAAGTGCAGAAAGTGGAGAAATGCAGAAGATGAAAAAATGCAGAGAATATGAGAAATGCATATATGAACTGATTGGTTTTTGATGTTGTGATTAATCATAGATTTTGATTTGTTTGTGAATGGATTGAGTTGAATGGAAGTCGAAATGAAGAGAAAATAATAGAAATAAGTTAGAAATGTTGGATTTAGCAAAAGAGATGAAGAAGTCATGGGAAAGACGTTGTTTCGTAAAATTTGGAAAAGGCCTTCTGTAGAGTCACACGATCGTGCAGAAGCATGATCGTGACTAAAGGAAACCTTAGAGGCTTTGCACGATCGTGCTTAGAGAAGAGAAATTAGGAATTTCATGATCGTGCACAAGCACGATCATGACAAAGAGGAAGCGTCTCGCAGTGCACAATCGTGCCAGTAAGAGTGCATAAATATATGACAGCTGTGAACATCCTTCACTCTTTTGGCCATAACTTCTTTTCCTGACCTCCGAATGACTTGAAATTTGAACCACAAACTCCTCATACATTTCTTTCCTCTAAGAAAAACTCATGGCCATATAAATTCATTAGGAAAGGAGTGATTGACGAGTTTAGAATGAAAATGATGAAGTGTGCTGGAATATTGTTAAATGGAGTGTTTTCAGTTAACAGACATCGGTATTTTGGCCATATCTTGATCTGTATATATCCAAGTGAGATGATTTTTTATTTAGATTAAACTTAATACATATTGCTACAAATTTTATGAAGTAATCAAATTTTTATTCTATCTTTAAAAGTTCCAAAATCTGGCTTAAAATTGAGTACAGAGTACTGTTGCAGTTTGAGTACAGTCCGCAAGATTTTATGTATAACTTGCAGAATACTGAACCAAATTGTGAGAAATTGGTGTCATTAGAAACTTAAGGTATATGGGAACACTTGTTTAGAAGAAGGTGATACCTAAATACTTCATTTTTCTCATCAACATGATCATGCAAAATTGACCTGAAAATCTGTTTCGAAGAAAAAGTTGGAATGATCGAATGAGTATGAACTTAGAATAAATTTGTTTTATTGAGGTGTAAACCTAATTTCAAATTAGACTTATGTGAGTTTTGATATATGAATGATCATGTGATAAGAATAATGGAAATATTTGTCATTAAGCATGCATAGTACATGATCCATATATATATACATGTGCATAAATGGGTCTCATATAATTATGCAAATTTGTGATATGTGTAAACGTATATTACATGATATAGAGGAGCGTTTAGAGTGTCAACATCTAGACTTTGCCGGGACTTCGAGGCAATAGCTTTCTGAGCAACTTGTGAGTAACCTAAATAGTCTCACTTAAATAATTGTTTGTTTTAAATTATGTTCTGAATTATCTTATGAATGTGAATTTAATTGTGTTGATTCTAGACATTGAATGTCATAGGCGTTTAATGCATGAATGAGATACTGGAAGTGCTCCTTGTATGTGAATTTGACGAAATAAGTGCTACTCAACATTATTGTTGAATGTCGGACCAAGTTCCGATGATAAACATGTTCTGAATGTGAAACTGAAATCTGACGACTGTTTGAAAATATATGAATGTGATGTATTTCATTACATGAAAGCATGAAAGATAAAGGCAGTTGTGACTAGAGTCGCTAGTAAAAAGAGCTTAAAGCTCATAATGTGATAAGAGCCTATAGCTCAGTTGCTATTATACCCGGTATCCACTAAGGGATATGGGACATTATCTGATATAAGCTCGGTATCCACAAGGGATATGGGCTAGTTAAAAGGCACTCGGTCACAACAAAATAACAAATAAAAGT
The DNA here is from genome assembly GCA_025629845.1 of Erythroxylum squamatum. NCBI lineage: Eukaryota > Viridiplantae > Streptophyta > Magnoliopsida > Malpighiales > Erythroxylaceae > Erythroxylum > Erythroxylum squamatum. The sequence goes on along the minus strand of JAOTBA010000004.1, from coordinate 5,107,171 downwards.
GAGTCTCATGTGCTTTGCATTTATAATTGTTGTGCATGTTTTAAATGATCGGTTGGACTGCTCTGAGTGTGATATGTGATGCTACATGATAAATAAAATGATGTGAATTATGTGTTTATATGTGTTAATGTGTTATATGAATTGAGTGAATCATCGAGGATGGTTACCTCACTAAGTTCACAAAACTCACCAAAATTGCAACGTTGACATTTCAGGATCGAAAGAGGACACTAGTGATAGAGAGACTCTACGAGAAGCATAGTTCTTGTACTTTTGGAAAGAAGAAATGGCTCAAAGGTTGGTCAACTGAGATTGGAAGATTAGATAGAATTTTATGAACTTCCTCATGTGTGTAGCGTGTTTTGTATTTAGTTTTGATAATGTAAATATAGGGATAAAGTATGAAATACTACAACGTACGCATTCGATTTTTATGAAATGAAAAAAGAAATTTAGTTTTAAAATATTGTGACATTTACGCACTAATTGATGATGCCATGATTAAGTGAGTATCGTGATTGCTCTAGCATGCTACCCTTGTGAAGTACGTATTCGAATATCACTCAGGATATCGGGTACGTGTCTTGCGAGAGTGGGGTGCTACTGTAACTTTCATATCATTAGGCACATTGAAGACGTATAAGTGCTAAACTAAACTACTTTCACTTAACATCAGAATTGGAGTTGAACATGTCACTTTATTCTAAATTGACATTTACAGAATATACCTCTTAACATTATTAATCAAGGTGTTTAGTGTCATCTGAACAATGTCACTTTCCTTATTATGTACATCTCATTTACTTTTATGAAGCTATTATATATATTCACATTTGATGGTATATATTACATGTTGTTTTAAGCTTCCTTGAATCTCGAAGATGACATGTATGCCTATGGAGTCGGAGCGTTGTACAGCAGTCCGTAAAGGATTAGGGTAATCGATTGTTTTGAAAAATTTGTCAATTCCACAAACTTCGTTTAGTCAATCACGTATGCATGTCACTCCAATTTCGGTTCATTTAAGGGTTTACTAATCTGACAATATCTAAGTTTTATACTGATTGTGTTTTAGGTAAACCGTTTCATACTGGCAATTTATATAGAGAACTTATCTTCCATACTAAATATGGCGACTCATGCACTGTACTCTCTACAAGTTTAGCTATAGCATAAAATTTGTTGCATGAGGGTGTGAAAAACCCTACACTTGAGGGAAGAATTATCATTGTTTCGATTGATGCCTTCGAACATATGTAAAGACCCTTCTAGAGAAATCCAAAAAAATATTGGGGACTCATTTATCATTATCAACTCTCATGTCACTTGGAATCCAAAAAAATAATTATATCATTGTTATTTATCGATGCAATCAATTGGGCTCAGCTTTAAAGTTGATTTATTGTTGTATCTATAAGAATTTGTCAAACAAACTCTCTACTAGTTAGGGGTCAAGTTGCGTACTATTGAGTGTGGACTATTATTGTTCTTGGTCTATGGCCGTAAGAACTGTTAACCTTTTAATTCAAAGTTCGTACTACTTCCTATATCATATTATTATATTGATACAATTATTAAAATTTGTATAACTAATTTTTGCACTATTAGTAAATATTAATGATTAATTAATACTACTGTTTAACACTTAAAATTAAGTTGTGTGTGTTTTTTCAACAATACTTTGTAAACATTCAAAACAAAACTCCAATAAAACATATCTTAACTATAATATACTATATATAAAAATGTTAGTTTAACAATTTTGAAAAATGTTAACCTCTTGGTGACGATTTTGGCAAATGGTCACCAAATGTGTTGTTGTGGACCATTTGGTGATGATTTTCAAAATTCATCACCAAATGTTGACCCTTTGACAATGCTTTCAAATATCATCACCAAATGGTTACTTTTAGCGACAATTTGATAAACGTAGCTAAATGTCTATGAACCTTTGGTGGCGATCTCCTAAAATAGTCACCAAATGTCTTTTTAGTGACGATTTTACATAATCGTCACCAATTGTGAACCCTTTGGTGACAATTTTGGAAAAGTGTCACCAATTGTTTACCAAATTATGATGACGATTTTTAAAAAGTGTCACGAAAAGCTGATTTAGCGACGAATTACTAAAATCGTCACCCAATGTATACCATTTTGTGATGATTTTCAGAAATCGTCACTAAATATTCACCATTTAGGGACGATTTTTGTCATTCGTCACCAAATATTGATCCTTTTGTGACACTTTTATTATTAGTCACTAAGGCTTAGTTTTAATGACGATTTTTAGAATTGTCGCCATATAAACGTCGCAAAAAACACGTAGCTAAATATCTACTTTGTTGTAACGTATGATTACAAATGTAAGCTGCGAAGGACCATATCGCCCGTGTATAATCCTTAGGTCAACAGAGGGAATGTCAATGAATAGTTATTTGTTATCTCACATATGTTCGAGATGACTTTATTTATGTACAATGCCAACAATAATATACATACCATCCTCATCCTGCTCGTCTGCGGATTTTTAAACCCATCTTTGCGCTTTCTAAAACTCACCATACTCTTTGAGAACTAGAAGTGTTCTCTCCAACTATCAAAAGTATTAAGAATAGCATATAACAAATTACATACACATCCGACTATCTTATAAATCTCTCTCTTTGTAGTTGTTGTTCCGCTGATTGATTCCTCATATCCAAATGTGGAACCAGCCAAGCCGGCTCTTCCAAGGGCTCAACAAGAGGGATTTAATATGGACAACTTTTCATGCATCCTCCCCTCTCATGCATGTGCCAAGCTCACATAAGATTTTTCAGAGAAAAGAACAACAAAGTGAAAACAAAAAGATAAGACCTGGCAACTTATTAACCACGTACAACGGTCGCCCTAGATTGTGGAAAATGTGGTGCAAGATTGAGGAAGTTGTGGAGAACCAGGCATTGCAGATACCCCATTGTTGTCTGCTCCATCTCCGCTTCTCGGTGCACCGATAATCGATGAGATAGCTGCTGCTAAGGCGGCCGTGAAGTTCGGGTCAGAAGCAATCGCTGCAGTGACAGTGTCGATCACAGAAGCGTGCCTTTGGCCTAACGGCGAAGTTGTGATTGCCTGTGCCTTTGGGGGAACATATATGGGATGCCCTAGAAGTTGAGAGCAGCCATGCAAAGAAATAGGAAATGTGGCAGGTGATTGAGGGACGCGAAGGAATGGCATTGCAGTACTAGGACTCTGTGTCAAGTCGAGAGTTATGGTAGGGAATGGCGCGGAGGCTGATAGAGTAGCCATTGTCGAAGCGTAAGGCAGCGAAGGGAAGAAGTTGTTGGAAGATGGTACAGATTCTTTGCTTGTAGTTGAACCTGAAAGAAGCATGGTTGCTGCTGTTGAGGTAGTATTGGCCATTGCTGTTGCTGCAGGTGGAAGAGGGTGGTTGTGGTTCCCTTCGTATGTTGTAATGAGAATCGTCTTGTCTTCCACACATCTTTGGACCTAATATAGGGAACACACAAACAAATTTATGTATGCACGGTTAAGTTGTCTGCAACCATATTAATGGCTTTAAAAATCATCGGAAGCAATTACTTCAGGAATACCGGTTTCTTCGTTTAAGTTGTCTGGTCATCATGTTTTAAGGAAATGACAAAATTTCATATATTTTAAGTTGACTTGATGTTAAATGCAGTTGTCAATCACCAACATTTCTCACGAGTGAACATGGATCATCATATACCTGCTTACGAACTGGGCATCCACCAGCCATAGTGCAACGATAATAGGCACGAGGACAAGGGTTACCCTTGGCCATCTTTTGTCCATATTTTCTCCACTGACATCCATCGCTGATCTGAACCGAGACATTGATAACTAACGTTAAACTGTTGAGTGAGGTTCAGAAATCTGTCATTAAGTATCTAAGGTTGTGTTCAATTTGCCAACGCTCACCAGAGGAGCCTCCGATCGTGCACGTACAGACACTCTTGCCTTTCTGAAAGGAACATCATGGACTTGATCACCGGACTTGCCTTGGTCTAGTTTCGAGCTTTTAGAGAACCCCCAGCTTTGAGAAGTTTGATCGAGACGGTCCTCAATGGAAGGTTGCTTTCCAGGAATTTGAGAAATGGCATCTGTTGTATGTGTTGGAGAAGCCGACACTTCTTGTGTCTTCTCGTCAGACATAGAAGGATCACTGACATCTAGTGTGGCAGGTGGCCGTGGGTCCTTAAGCTGTTGGGCTGACATAATGGCACTTGACATTCCACTCTGATCACCCTTCTGTATCAATCATTGACGTGATTCAAAAACTATGGAAATTAGTGTAAAAATATCTCTTCGTATTAAATTCAAAACTAATCCAGATATTGATAGAATTTATGAAAGCACTCAGGAAATTGGATTTCATGGGGGATCAGTCATCATTGTCAGCATTTACCGGACGTCAGATGTATGATTCTATATCTGCAAGCTAGTAACGCCCATGCCGGATAGTTTAAGATGATAGGTGGCAATTCTGCCGCCTGGTGCACATGAAACTACTGTATATATATATATAAGAAGTATTTTGATAAAGTCTTGCCTGAATCAAGACGAAATCCAATAGAAGTTACTTATTTAAGACAGAAAAGAAGATGGAAATTTCTCTTCTGCTAGTGGATTTGGAACTAAAGTTGGAAAAAGTGTGCTTGTTAAGAAAATGAGAAGTGAGAGCGGATCAAGCAAGCACGTTTTTCCTATTCAAGTAAAGCACGTTACCTCTTTCTTTATGAATAAAAGAAGATACTTTGGATTTCTTTGGTTAATCTCTCTTTTCAAGAAACTTCGAACAGTCAATTAGGCTTTGATGATAATAGAAAAGGCAATGAATTGGGCATGCTTGGCTCTTCGTCTTTATTCTAAGACCAATCTAGTTGAGAAGATGTAAACGAACGGAATCATCACCTGCTCTCCCCGATTCCCATATGCCTGTTTTTGGATTGCCATGAGTAACTGAGTCTGAAGGTCTTTGTAACCTCTGGTAACTTGATCCAACATGATTTTCAGCTTCTTATTTTCATTGTGTAGTCTATCCAGCTCGATTTGTGCTATACTCAGCTGCGAAATAACCAAATCTCTATTCTTGAAAATTCAACTTGGAATATAAAAATGTAATACACAATTAAACACATATAAATGCTTTGTCTGAATGAATAACATGGGAAAATCAGATAGATTCCGAACAATTAAGATGCATAACTCACTTCACTGTTGGGTTTATGGTCACTTTCTGTTTTCCAAGTCCCAGAACCTGAAGTGTGAAGATTCAGTCCGGTCTGCAAGACAAAAACAAAAGTCAATCCGAAGTAAACACAGGTTTGCTTATGTCCATCATAACTTTAGACCTCCAAACCTTTCAGAACAAACAAAAAAGACAAGCAGGGTATTAGATAAAAGGCAGCAAAACCTTACATTTACAAGGGTATCAACTAGAGTACTTGACGATCCATTCTTGGTATCTTGATCACCAGACAACACTGCATCAATCCTATCACTTGATGAAAAGAAATCAACTTCCTTGATCACGGGCTTGCTATGATCGATGGAGCTGTTGTTTTCGTGATCGGATGCACATGAGCTCCCCAGGGGAAAGTCACCGGAGTGCAAGAACGTCAATTCACGTCCGTGTTTTTCCATGATAGAAATAGTAAGTCGGGGGGAAGAGAGAGAGAAGAAGAAATGAGAAAGAGCAAGTACATACAGAGGCGGGGTAGTTGTTGTGTAGGCTTTTCAGCTAAGAGTGAACTTGCGTTTGGTGGTACAAAATAGAAAAAGACTTTAGCTTAAGCGACCGAGAAGGCCAGCCGCTTTCTTCGCGGGATAGATGACGTGATGACTCCGTTAACCTAAGGAAAGGGGGTTGAGTTCCGTTAAAGATGACGGAGTGACATTTTAGTCCACGTGGGGTGCGGGAGGATAGCGTCGTCTGGAGGTCAACTGTGTTGACGGCTGGGCTATATCTGACGGTAGTTAGAATACCTAATCCCACCATCTGTAAAAAAAAATTACCCAACCTCAAATCATCTACTGGGCTCCTATCTCTAGGTGGGATCAACATAAAATTATGTATCATATAATATGATATTAAAATTATGCATCATATTTACCGAGATCTTGTTCGTGCTATTGAAGGCCTGATGGCAAAACAGGTCAAGATCATTGGTACCAAGTTGTCAACTATTGTGTACCTGGGAAAGTAATCACACTGTGGTCTGAATGGTACATTTCAACGAAGTCTAAGATCTAAACCATGTATGAATACAAGTTATAGTCTAAGATCTCAATTGTTAATACTTAATAGCATCTTACTCTAATAGAAGCTTTGGCTGCCAGTCTCGAAATGGGCAAAGCGAGACTAGCTTTTGCACAAATTCTAGAGGCATACATTAAAATGTAGTCAGAAATCCTAACAGTTTTTCTAATAACCCCCGGTGAACTGGACCTTCCTTTGGGTTCTCTAGCCTAGTTTCCAACACTAATACATGCATTCCAAATTAGCCAACTCTTATGTCCTACCTAACCAACCGAAGTCAAACCTGGTATAACCCAGCCAGTCCTTATTACTTACACTAGGACACCCAGTCTAAACCCAATTATCCTAAACCACCTACCAAATGTCAAATTTACTGGAGGCAGCAGGGCCATATTACATCCCATTACCGTTTTCAATATTTTGAGTCTAGAAATCTTCCAACTAGGCCTCCTCCTGATTCCACCTCCCTCAGCATTGCTTTCTTTATTTTGAACATTCATGATATCATGGACAATATTTCAACTTTAATAATGTCATTGAATGGTTACTTGATACCGGTGCCACTGCCCACATAACACTTGATCCTCATGTTGTGGACTTTATAACAACTCCGTGTAATGATTCAAACCAAGTTATTGTTAGTAATGACCAAACTCTTCTAATTTCCTCTTATTGGTCTCTTTACATTTTCTACATAAATTCATTCACTTTATCTTTGTAATGTTTTAGTAGTTCCATATCTCAATACTAAGCTTTTATTGATTGCTAAATTTGTTACTGATAACTCATGTCTCATTGAATTTAGCCATTTTTATTATGTTATGAAGGGCTTTCAAACTAAGATACTGCTCCTTGCAAGTTCCATCCATAATAATCTTTACCTAATGAAAATTTCACTGCACTTTAAAAATCTTGTTGCCTACATAGTCACTCTGGTTTCACTAGATCTTTGATTTCAACGTCTGGGTCATTCAAGTTGGTCATCATTTTCTTGGAGTCCACCAAGTCCTTACAACTTATTTGTTGTAATATTTGGGGACCTTTCCCATCTTAATCTTTTTCTGGTTATCGATACTTTATCATTTTTATTGACAACTTTAGTCGATATCCCAGGATCCTTCCTCTCACCTGCAAATCTCATACCCTGACTACATTTCAAACTTTTAAAACCACAAATAAATTTCCTTCTCTACCACCATTAAAACTTTTCAATAAGATGGAGCTCCTAAACTTATCAAAAGCATGTTTGTTTAACACCTTACCATAAATGGTATTACTTACTGTATTTTATGCCCCCACACTCCTCAACAAAATAGTCTTATTGAACGAAAAATTCATCACATTACTAAAACAGGCCTCACCCTTCTTCTTCATGCCTCCCTTCCCAAGGTTATCTTATTTGAAGCTTATTCTATCGATGTCTATCTCATCAACCTATTGCTTAACTATGTCCTTAATTACAAATCGAATCCCTTTTTACCATCCCACCTATTCTCTTTCATTTACGAGTTTTTGGATGTACTTAATGTTCTTTTGTAGGCTCCACTCATCCCAATAAATTAACCCCCAAATCTAGTCCATGTGTCTTCCTTGGCTACTGCTCTCAGTATAAAAGGTATCGATGCTTTGATCCTTAAACCTCCAAACTTTATATCTCTCACCATATTTGCTTCCTTGAACATGACTTTCTTTATGCTCACTCTACATCTATAGTGACTCCATCCTGTTCTTCAACCCTTCTCGCACTTCCTTTACCTTTCAACCCACTTCCTCAATCTTCTCCACACCTTTCCCCTCCACCTCCTCCACCTCCACTTCCACCTCAACTACCACCATCTTCCCTTCCCATAGTCATACGACCCATAATCATACATGTATCCCTCAATCTTTTTCTGACTACATCACTTACTTTATACTTAATACATCTTCCTCCGACCCTACATCCTCTACATAAGTCAACAAAATTTCTCACTGACGCCAGGCTATGCTTGATAAGTTTACTGCTCTACACTGATACTTGGACTCTTATCCCTCCTCTCCTTAATGCCAATATTGTCGGATGTAAATGGGTGTTGCGTACCAAACAAAACCATGATAATTCTGTTCAACGTTATAAAGCTCGTCTTGTTGTTAAAGGTTTTCACCAGTCTTTCGACATTAACTAACTAAAACCTTTAATCTTGTTATCAAACACACTACCATTTGTATAATCCTTACACTTACTCTTTCTCAAAATTGGTTAGTTCGTCAACTTGATGTCAATAATGTCTTCCTTCATGGTCATCTTCAAGAATAGGTCTTCATGTCTCAATCTCCTGGTTTTATAGACCCATACTATCCTCATCATGTGTGCCATCTTCACAAAGCCCTATATGGTCTAAAACGAGCTTCTCGAGCTTGGTTTCTCTTCTAAGTCAGAAACTTCTTAAATTCCACTTTACTTCCTCCAAATCTAACTCTTCTCTATTTATTAACTCCACCTCATGTCACACAACTTTTGTCATAGTTTATGTGGATGATATCTTGATTATAGGTTTCTTACCCTCTTCCATTTCCTCTCTTATACATAATCTTTACCACACTTTCTCCATTAAAGACTTAGGCATGCTCTATAACTTTCTTATTCTTGAAACCACTACTACGTCTATAGGTCTTCTACCTACTAAAATCAAATACATAAAAAAGATCTTTTTCTTTGGACTGGTCTTAATAATTACAAACCTATCCACACTCCAATTACCCTATCTCCACCTCCAAAAATCATGGCAAACCACTTTTTGATCCCATTTAGTATAGAAGCATTGTTTGTACTCTTTAATATCTCTACCTCACTCGTCCTAACAGTCAGTTTGTTGTTAATAAAGTCCCTCAATTTTACGTTGATCTACTGATGTTCACTAGATTGTGATTAAATGAATCCTCTATTATCTTTATTCCACACCATCTTATGGCATTATTTCCTCAATTCATCCTCACTTACCTTATCTGCTTACTAGGATGATGATTGGACTCCTAGTCTAGATGATAATGTTCTACCTCTAGATACTGTATATATTTTGGCCCAAATATGATATCTTGGAGTGTCAAGAAATAACCTAATGTTGTCAAATCTAGTACGGAAGCTGAATACCAAAGCATTGCTCTTGCTACAGTGGAACTCTATTAAATCACTTCTCTACTAAAAAAAATTAGTTCATCTAGTTTCACGCCCACACTATAGTGTCACAATCTTAGTTTCACATTCCTTAATTTTGATCCAATCACTCATGCTCGTACTAAGCACATTAAGATTGATGTCCATTTTATTCAAGACTTGGTTGTTAGTAAAGCACTTTTCATCAGAAATATTTCATCTTTTTTTCGAATTGCTAATTTTATGACTAAAGCTTTGCCTTCATAAATGTTCCAACGTCTTCATGACATGCTCACAATTACACATCATCATGATCTTGAGCAGGACTGATAACATCATATTACCTTAGGATCTCAACTGTTAATTTTTAGTGATAAGATCGTTAGTTCTATTATAGATATGTATCAATTTTCCAGTTGTATATTTCCACATATCTACTGCATTTTCACTTGTATATTAAGGCCTAAAAGCCTTCATTAGTATATGAAAAAAAATACAACATACTTTTTACAATTCCTTCATGAACACTATCTGTTTTAACTAAAGGGAAAAGATGAGTGAAGGAAATTAAGAGAAATTAATTGAGGAAGCTTTCAGACAATAAGAGATGAGGTTGAAATTAACTAAATATTTTAGAACAAAAAAAAGAATAAGTTTTAAAATTTTAAATACATATAAGGAAATTGAAGCATAATATTATCATAAATGTTACATTATAATTGTATATCTAATTACAACTTATATATGTAAATTTTTAGATACTAAGTAACTAAGGTTGCGTCTTTAAATTAATAATTTGGATATAAGGTTCCTTCCCCCCCAGATCTCTGTCGCTTTGCTGCTTGCTTCTCCCCTCCTTCTCATCTGGTTCCTTCTTCTACTGCCCATTCTCTTCCTCTCCTTCCCTAGCTTTCCCGCCCCTCCCTTTTTAACTTTTTCCCTTTCCTGCCTAGCCCTGTCCACCATGTCTGACCCATCTCCGCCCCAAATCGACGCCTTCCCACCTTTACCCAGCCCTAAGCCTCCCTCATTTGACCCTCCGCCACCCTCTCTCCCCCCCTTGAGTGCTAAACCCATGGCTGCCCAGAAAACGCAGAAACAAGTTGTCGGGGACTCCATTGCGTCTGCTCTGGCTTCTCTCCTCGTGAAGTTGACGGGAAACGCATAGTATGCCCAGATTTGGCTACATTACAAGAAGGAGCAAATAGTTGGAAAGCCACCATTGTTGGCTTTTTCCTGGATCAAAGGTCGGCTTTTTCGCTAATTCAGAGATGGGCTAATAAAATGTGGAAGAATAGAGGGCTCACCGATGTCCTGCTTTCAGAGGATAATCTTGTCCTCTTCTCATTCTCCTCCACTTCTGCAGCTACTAAGATTCTTGAAGAAGGTCCTTGGCATCTTAGGAGTCAACCCATATTCTTGCAACTCTGGCAGCTGGGTCTGAAACTGGAAACCATCAAAATACAAAGTCTCCC